>JAJOOO010018429.1:0-20750 GCA_029582685.1 Solanum piurae | reverse complement strand
AAACTGGTGCTGGTTTGAAACCTGAGTTTATTGACGGTGTTAGAAATTTTATTGAACATACAATGACACTTGACATTTTCAAGAATAATGGATTGGTTAGGTGTCCTTGTAGTGCATGTAAGTGCTTAATTTTTTTAAACCAGATAGAGTTATGGTTCATTTGTACAGTAATGGATTTAAGCCTAGATATTTTGTATGGATTGATCATGGAGAAAGTTATGGATTGGATGATATGTTTTATAATTCGATGCCTGTGGATGTATATAATATGGTTGCACCACATGGCCAAATTAGGGTTGAACATGATAGGGTTCATGAAATGATCAATGATGCTTTCGGGGTTCAAGGTGGGATGGAACCGGAACAATATTTTGATGAAGCTCCTAATGAAGAAGCAAGACGCTTTTATGATCAATTAGAAGAGTCTAGTCGTCCACTATGTGAAGGGAGTCCGCATTATGCCTTGACAGTTGCGGTTAGATTAATGAATATTAAATCAGATTGGAATGTTCCTAATTCTGGTATGGACTCAATGGTTGATCTTTTGGGTGAACTAGTTAATCCGGAGTTAAGCTAACCAAAGAACTTCTATCAGGCAAAACGTTTGGTGTCCAAGTTAGGATTGACGTATGATAGAATTCATTGTTGTGTTAATAGTTGCATGTTGTTTTACAAGACTGATAGTGAATTAGAAAATTGTAAGTTTTGTGGACATGCTCGTTATAAGAGGACTCCGGCTGGAAAGATGGTCCCAATTCAGGCGATGCATTATCTACCTCTCATTCCTAGGTTAAAGAGGTTGTATGCATCGATAAGGTCTTCCCCACATATGAGATGACATCATGAATATAGAAGGCCTCTAGGTGTCTTGTCTCATCCATCCGATGGTGAAGCATGGAAGTATTTTGATAATGTATATCCTGATTTTGCTAGTGAACCAAGAAATGTTAGATTGGGGTTGTGTTCAGATGGCTTCACACCATTCTCTAATAATGCTTCGCCTTATTCATGATGGCCAGTATTTCTTACTTCGTATAATCTTCCTCCTGAAATGTGCATGACCAGTACCTACATCTTTCTAAGTTGTGTTATTTCAGGTCCCCGTAATCCAAAAAGTTTGATTGATGTCTATCTACAACCATTGATAGATGAGCTCAAACAATTGTGCTTTGAAGGAGTTTTGACTTATGATATATCAACTAAGGAAAATTTCGTTATGCGTGCTTCTTTAATGTGGACTATTAATGATTTGCCTGCATACGGGATGCTGTCTGGTTGGATGACAGCTGGAAAGCTAGCCTTTCCGTATTGCATGGAAAATAGTAAGGCATTCACTTTAAATCATGGTAGAAAAAATACATGGTTTGATTGTCATTGTCAGTTCTTGCTAATGGACCATGAGTTTAGAAAGATGAAATATGCATTTAGGAAAAATAAGGTTGAAAGTGACCCCACACCTCTATTACTCACAGGGCATCAAATTTGGGAGAGAGTTTCTCAATTACCTAAAGTTACAGAAGCTTCACCTTCTAGAATTCCTGGATATGGTGTTGAACATAATTGGACCAAACAAAGCATATTTTGGGAGTTGCCGTATTGGAAGGACAATCTACTACGACATAATCTAGATGTGATGCACATTGAAAAAAATTACTTTGACAACTTGTTTAACACAGTGATGGATGTTAAGGGTAAGACAAAAGACAATCCAAAAGCTAGAATGGACTTAAAGGAATATTGTAGGAGCAAAGAGTTATGGCTGCAGGAATTACAGAATGGTAAAATAGTTAAGCCTATAGCCAACTTTTCATTCACATTGGATGAGAAACGTGAAATTATTGAGTGGGTTAAAAATTTGAGGATGCCGGAGGGCTATGCTTCGAATTTAGGAAAGCGGACAACTATGAATGAAGGAAAATTGATAGGTCTAAAAAGTCATGATTGTCATGTGTTCATGGAAACTTTATTTCCTATCTCTTTTAGCCATCTACCCGAAAGGATATGGAAACCAATCACAGAGATAAGTATTTTTTTAAAAGATTTGTGTTGTGGAAAGTTGATGGAGAGTAGTTTAAACAGGATGGAGAAAAATATTCTTGTTACTACTACTAAGTTGAAGAAGATATCTTCATGTGGTTTCTTTGATGTGATGGAGCATCTTCCAATTCACCCTGTACAAGAGGCCCGCCTAGGAGGTTCGGTTCAAACAAGATGGATGTATCCATTTGAGAGGTATCCATTTGAAATATTCACTAAGTTATATATATTCGCCAAGTCTTTTGTATATTAACATATATATACATGCAGAAAAATAATTGGTAGTTCGAAGCAAACGATTAAGCAAAGGGAAGGATCGAAGGATCATTTGTTCAAGGTCATATTGGGAGAGAAACTGGTGATTTTTATTCTTATTACTTTGGTGATGATGTGTCATGTAGGAGAAACAGGCCTAATCACAATGATGAAGGCGATATTTATCCTTTATTTCCACCGATATCAATTTTTAATCAAAATGGTCGAGGATCTAAAAAGCGTGAAAAGCGAGACTTCACTGATATGGAAATACAATCACCTGTGACACATATTTTACTTAATTGTCCATAGATTCAATCATATGTCAAGTAAGTGTTAAAAATATGTTATTAAAATACATACTAATAAGTAATCATTAACTAACAAAATACTTGAATGTAAAATGATCAGCTTGTTTGTAAACACATGGGGTAATAAAACCATCTATACAGAATTTTTCAAATGGCGGAGGAACTATGTAAGTGTGAAATCACTAAGTATTTAATAATATATTCATTTTATACTAAATTATATTACTTGAAATAACAATCACGTAGGTTTACGATGAATACTCAAGTGTCCAACATTTGCAATTAGTGAAAGAAGTAGAACTTGGACCTGAATCTCAAGTACTGACAATGAATACGTATTGTGTCAATGGTTTTAAGTTTCAAACTGAAGAAGTTTCTAGGAACAAGAAAATAAATAATAGCGGTGTCTACATACAAGGTGATGTTGATGGTACTGGTCAAACTATTGAATATTATGGTGTCATTCAAGAGATTATTGAAGTGAGGTATTCAGGTTGGCCTAAGAAGAAGATTGTATTATTTCAGTGTGAGTGGTTTGACCCATCACACACAAAAGTGGACCATCAACATAATATAATTGAAGTTAAGCACACTAGGAAATACAGAAGTTATGATCCTTTTATTAATGCACAAAATACTAAACAAGTGTATTACGCTTCATATCCATTGCGTAGAGACAAAGCTGATTGGTGGGTTGTTATAAAAAGTAAGCATGTGGGAAGAATTGAAATTGACAATGTCTTAGATGTGGCGTATAAAAATGATGTTGCAATTCTTCAAAAACAAGTTGATGTTGAATTGGAAACCACACTACAACATCCTCAACACATATTAGAAGAAGTATCTGATGATGAGATACTCAATGTTGAGGAAGAAATATATGAGAATGAGGAAAATGAAACAACTGAGGAGTAAGAATGGGAGAATGATGGAATTGAAACAAGCGAGGAGGAATAGTGTACAATGAAAGCTAGCTAGTATATATGTAAGTGTATTTTGCTAATTTAATTTAATTTATGATTTTTATATATATTATACATGTAAATTTGCATACAGATGTCATCAGGCAGTGACGGTGATAGAGATCGCGAGCATCTTGGAGTTAGCCAGACTAAACATGCTAAGAAGAAGAAGTCTAGGAGACCGATAGATACTGAGGATATTGCAGGATCTATTTCTTCTGCGCCAGAGCGCATCAGCCATGATACTCATTTATTTGTTGTTCCGTTTGGTACGGCGGATCCTCAACAATATTATCCTAATTACCATCGACCATTCGGTGCTTCATCTACTTCATAGGCATTGTCTTCACGACGCTATGAGGACCTACCTTTATAGGCTATTCATCGAGCATGACCCTTATCGGCAGGTACTCCATCTCCCACAGGGACATCTCCTCAGTTATCTGCCATGAGGCTTGGAGATTCTAGTAGCGAGTAGTCAGATGCTATGGCCGGTACGTCTTCATTGACTCAACATTTTGTGCATCCTGATGTATGACCCTCGTCTATAGCTACACCTAGTGTTGCACCACACGATACAATGTCTGGTCTAGCTCCTCGCCAGAAGGACAGACTTTGTAGAGTCATGATTGAGCCGGATGGATCATAGTAAGTTTTTTTTGTTATCTATTTGTTAGTTTATTTTATTTATTTCTTATACTTTAATATATTATTCATGAACTAACATATTTATTATTTGTTTTACAGGTGGCATCCTGCAAATGATGCTGCCCGGGCTTTAAAATACTGTGTTAGAAGACTCTATACACAGGCTTATCACTCTTGGAGCGAGATTTCAAACAGTATACGCCAGACGATGTTTAATAAATTTAAGGAATATATTTTTTAGTTAAGTTCAGTATACTTTACTTTTTTTTACTATTGATCTAATTAACGATATTCAAATTTTTTTCAGCCTATGTGTACTTGGGAGTCGAGGTACAATTTGGTCATTGAGACCACATTTGAGAGGTAAGCATCCACCAGACTGTCTAGTTGGCTAAAGAAATATCAGGATAATGGTGAACGTCCCGGTTGGATGTTGCCTCATGTTTTTGATGAATTGGGTTAGTATTGGAACACAGACAAGTTTAAGGCAATATCAGATCAAGCCAAAATGGATAGAGGCAGTCTTAAAAGTGGTTCGTTGCACACCGAAGGTGCAAAGACGGTTGGAACAATTACACGAGAGATGGTAAGTTCTAATTCAAACTTTTAAATAAATAATTAGTTGATTCATATATATTGTTATAAATTTTAGTTTTTATTTATAGGAAAAAGAATTGGGACGCACTCCCATTGAACCAGAGGGTGTCAAGAAAACTCATGTCCGGAAGAAAGAAAATGAGTCGGATCCGGATGTGTGGGTGGAGGAAAGGGCCGAACGAACTTTTGTAAGTTATTTAATATGAATAATATATATTAATAGTGAATTTATTTATGATATGTATATATATTAATGCCAATTTTTATATTTAATATACAAAATGACTTTCATTAGTACGTCACTGAGAATCTAGACAGTTCGGTTCAATTGACACCTGAACTGTCCACCCAGATTTGGAAAGAAAAAGTGGTAGGGGGGACACACAAGGGTAGATGCTATGGTCTAGGCTCTCTAAACGATGTTAGACGACTCCAGTATGGCTTAGAAGGTATTGGATCGTCACGTCAAGACAAGGCACTTGACAGTGTTCAGATTGCTACTATGTCGGATCAAATAGCTAAACCTACAGCGGCACTAGCAGAGTCGGAGCGGAGAAGAGTAGCTGAACAAGAAAGTATAAGTGAGACCATTCGGCAAATCAAAGAACAAGTGATGAACCTCGCTCATCGACCTACTACTTTGGCTCCTGATGACACCGACGCGAGAGTGATGAGGATGATTATGTAGATCTCACTCCCTAGTTTAGATCTCTGGACATTTATGAACTTTTTGAAATTTTGAAACGAATGTTGAAAGACTTTATAAGTCTTTAATTTATGATTTAGATACTTTTGAATGTTATTTTAAGTGATGAGGAAGATTTTTTTTAGTTGTGTGTGTTTGATTGGGCTGAATAATGTAGAATTGAATTGAATTACATTTGTAGGTGGGCAATAGAAAGTTTCTGCTGCCAAAAATATTGCAGAAAAAGAGACGGACAGCGTGGTTTAGTCTGTCGCTTTTCTGGGTTTTAATTTTTTTTAAACCCAGAAAAGCGACGGACAACATGATTTTGTCCGTCGCTTTTCTGGGTTTTTAAAAATAAAATTTCCAGAAATGCGAAGGACAGGGTCCTTTTGTCTGTCTCTTTTTTGGGATTTTCAAAAATAAAATTTCCAGAAAAGCGACGGACTGCGTCGCCTTTTAGAAATAAAATGAAAATTAAAATAAAGCGACGAAGTCCGTCGCTTTATTTTAGAAATTCAAAAAAAAAAGTTAAAATGTGATGCTGTGCGTCGCTTTTTACCGACGTAGTCTGTCGCTTTTTGAAAGGCGACACTGTCCGTCGCTTTTTGAAAAGCGTCGGGCTAAAAGCAACGGAGGTGACTGCGTCGCTTTTGACCAAAAAAGTGATGCAGTCCATCGCTTTTGGCCGTCGTTTTTTGACAAATTTTTAGTAGTGTAACTCATATTGTACAGAAGGTTATGGTCGTTTGAAGTTGACCCAAAATATAAAAGAACTAAGGAATGACTTGAATGAATTATCTTCAATTATTTTTGGAACTCAAGGTGCTATATCTAGTGACCTGACCCTAATACTTAATAAATTTTAATTTCCTTGGTGAAAACTTACTCACTAAGAAAGTTGGTTCAAGTCTTAGCTCAAATTTTTTCCAGGGTGTTACTTTATATGTGACTGAGTATGAGGCTTGTTTAGTGAGCTTTACAGGAATGCTATGACTGTTTTTCCGAATAAGGTAGAGAGAGTCCACATGTTTGTGAGAGGGTTTACTTTATCCACAAGATATTATGTGTTCCGAGCATCCAGAATGGGAGATTCTTTCCATTCCATTGTTAATACCGCCAAGGAAGAAAAATTGATGGTTAGAGAATAGTTTGAGGATTCCAAGAGGGTCCGTTCTTCTGGTCATTTTTCTAGCACCTCAACTTAAGGCATAGGTTTACATAGAGGTAATAGTTCCTTACAGCGTCGTAGGCATGTTCATGCATCCATGGCAGCAGTTGAGAGTGGGCAGACATCCCGAGGGTCCTATAGTTCTAGCCGAGGTGACCATAATAACTTATGTGGTCCATCACAGAAGTTATATATGTCGAGGTTGTCTTATGATTTTGGGGATCCAAATCATATGATTTAGTAGTGTCTTTTGCGGACTCCCTTAGGGCCCCAACATACTTATTCACCTACTCTAGCTAGAGATTTAGCACCTCCGGCCATGGGTCAAGGTAGAGGTTAGTCTCGTAGAGGTGGTAGGGCTTTTGGTAGGGCTGCTACAACTCAGTAGGGCGGAGGTCGGGGTATTACTCAGAATGGTGGGGGTTGAAAGGAAAAGTTTTATGCTTTTACTAGGAGGCCCAAGGTTGAGACTTCTGATACTGTGATTACACGTATCGTCCTAGTTTTCCATTGACCTGCCTTTATATTATTTGATCCAAGGTCTACTTTCTTATATGTCTCTACCTATTTTGCTTCTCAATTTGATATTATGCCTGATAGCATACTTGTGCCTCTTCATGTTTCTACACGAGTGGGTGAGTCCTTAGTGGTGGATTGAGTGTATGGATCCTGTTTATTTTTTTACTTGGGTACTGTACTTGGGTACACTTGATCATTTTGGGGATTATATACTTTGATATTATTTTGGTAACAGATTGACTCTCTCTACTCCATGCTATTCTTAATTGTTATTCTAAAACTATGACCTTAGAGATGTCGGGTGTTCCAAGAGTTTAGTGGATGGGTGCTAGTGGTTCTTACCGTAGAAAAATTATCTCTTTCATTTGAGTTCAGAGATTGGTTGATAGAAGGTGTTTGTCCTATTTGTCCTTAAATTTGGATAATTGTGTTGAGCCACCTCACATGAAATTTGTGTCTATGGTTTAGGAGTTTTAGGATGTGTTTCGTAGAATTCAGTCAGATTCTTGATTCCCTTACGATTATCTAAACCTAGGGTTTCTAGAATTTCAGTAGATTATTCTGAATTAGTTACTTTAATGTTCCTAATCAGGTTATCATGTTGTAATATCATTTTTGCCCATGTTTATGCATAAACTCACAACCCTAGCTATGTAGTTCTTTCAGTTCATTAATTACACATGCTAGGTCAGATATTTCAGTTATACATGCCTCAGAATTAAATGTTTCACTATCAGCATATAAATGTTGCATTTTCAGTTATCATTTCAGTATTTTGAGCTATCCAGTATTATAGAACTTCAGTCATAAATTGTTAATTACTTAATCAATTGGGAGTATGCTTAGACCGAGTGGACTATGGTTCAGCATACCCGAATAGTCAAAACTGCGTGCCCCCGTAGGTTATAAGTTCCCTCTCTGGGCATCAGTTTAGTGATCACGCCAGTCATGCCTTTATATTGGGTCCTTTCGATGGGGCGTATAGATCGAACTCCACATTTAGCTCATGTGGTTTTGTGTCGGTCATTAGTAGCTCCCACAAGTCAGTCAGATCTATTGCAGTAACCATGTTATCAGATCAATATTCAGTCTCATCATGTTATGAACTTGGTTATTGCATTCAGTTATTTCATGTTCAGTATTCTCAGTTTAGTATCATGCTTATATCATATCATTGCTCAGTATATGCTTTGGTTCAATTAAGATTATTATTCCGCTTTACTCTATCCTGCATGCTCAGTACCTTTCAAGTACTGACGCATAGTCTTCACTATATCTTCTCGTGATGTAGGTTCAGGTTCTCAGCTTCCAGATCACGCTTAGATCGGTTCCCGATGTTCAGTTCAGCAACATCAGTGGTGAGTCCTCATTCTTCGAGGATGAGTGACATGATTATCTTTCTTGCTTTTACCTTTAGTTTTAGTTTTGCAATATCTAGCTGGGCCATGTCCCAGCATTTTTAGTCAGTAGAGGCTTTATTTCAGACATAGTTAGTTTTAGCTTTAGTGTTAGAGTTTGACTTTTCTATTGTGTTTAAAACCCTCAATTTTCATACATTCAGATTTAGTATATAGGTATTCCCCATCATTTTAGATTATCTCATGTTTAGCTTCCGCACAGTATTTAATGCTTCAGTTTACTTTAGTTTGCTTATGATATGCCATCAGGGTTAGCTTGGGGTCATTCATGATCCTAGGTCCCGTGTCCGCATCGAGGAGGTAACCTCGGGGCATAATAGAGGTTATGCAGCAGTCTCGTTTGGTTGCAGATTTCTAAGTAGATCGGTGGTTTGATTTCTTTCATAGAGGCTCGTTCTTTCGTAAGCACCAGTTTGATGATGGGAATTTATGTCTCTTTCAAGACAGAGTATTGAGAGGGGACGACAAAGAGGTTTTCCTTGATTATGACAGTGTCTTGAGGATCGGAGGCAGCATTTATGTGCCCAAGACAACATAATTGACTAAATAAATTCTTTAGGAGGCCCATTGTTCTTGATATTCTATCTATCTGGTCATGGCAAAGAAGTACCATGATTTGCTCCAACACAATTTATGGTGTATCATGAAGATTGATATTGCAGATTTTGTTTCTAGGTGCTTGACTTGCGAACAGGTCAAGTGTAAGCACCATAGGTATATCTCAAAGGTTGCATATTTCTACTTGGAAGTTGGGAAAGATCACTATGGAATTCATTCTAGATTTACCTACCACCATGGCGGTTATGATTCTATTTGGGTTGTCATTGACTGGTTGAAAGAGCCTTCCCATTTCATTCCGGTTCTGTTGAGCATACAATAGAGAAGTTATTTGAGCTTTATATTAATTTGATTGTGCAACTACATGGAGTCCTAGTTTCATTGTCTCTGTTTGAGGTTCTTTATTCACTTTTTATTTCTTGTAGGAATTACCACATGGGTTGGGTACTTGGTTAGATATGAGTACAACGTTTCACTATCATACATATAGTCACTTTGAGTGGATGATTCAGGTGTTGGAGGACATGCTCCGAGTCTGCGTGATTGATTTTTGTTCTAGATAGGATCATTATTTCCACATAGCAAAGTTTTCCTACAATAATATTCATCACTTCAATACTCTTATGGACCCATTTGAGGTGTTTTATGGCTGACAGATTAGATCTCTGATCCAATGGTTTGATTCAGGTGAGGTGGAATCTTTAGATACATATTTGCATTGAGATTCTATGGAGAAGGTCTGTATGATTTAGGGTAGACTGTTTAAAACCTAGAGTTGATAGAAGAGATAAGAAAATCAGAGAGTCTAAGCTCTAGTGTTCATGAAGGGTGATCATGTTTGGCTTCGAGTGTTACCCATGAAGGGTGTAATGAGGTTCAGACTAAAGGGAAAACATAGCCATAGATTCATTGGACCTTTTGATATTTTGAATCGTGTGGTAGAGGTGGCCTAAAAGTTAGCCTTGCCACCTAGCTTGTCAGTTGTGCATCTTGTGTTCCATGTCTCCATGCTTCAGAATTACGTGTTAGATGAGTCCCATGCACTTTCTATTGATTCAGTAAAGTTGGGTCCAGTCTTGTCCCTTGAGAAGGATCCTATAGAGATTTTGGATAAGCAAGTCTGAATGCTTGGGACAAAAGATATGGCTTTACTGAAAGTGCAATGAAAGCATCATTTAGTTGGTGGGCTAACTTGGGAGATGGAGTCGGATATGTGTGCCAGATATCAATAACTTTTCGAGGCTTCAAGTACTTATTTTTGCTTAAAGTTCGATAACGAATATGGTTTTTAGTGGTGGATAATGTAAAGACCTAGTTGGTCATTTTTTGAAATCTTTTTAAAATTACTATTTTCCCACACGATATCAACCTCAATCTTTTATTATCATGTTTTGAAAGTTTGTTTCCAAGCTTTGAGTGAAAAATTGAGAATTTGGTAAGGTTTGGTTTTGGAAAGGCTAATGTTGCGTAAAAGTGGTTTTCAGAGTTTTTTAGATTTTCAAGGGTTCGAATGGAATTCCGTCAATTCCATTGGTCCAAAAATGTAGAATTTGGTCTAGAAAAGTTATTGGCTTTAAATTTGGAGTCCTTTTGAAGTTTTGATGTCCTAAGTTGGAAATTTTTGAGATTTTAGCCTTTGGGTTGACTTTGGTCAACATTCAGGATTCAACTGCTTGGATAGGAATTCTGTGAGTTTCATTGAATTTTGGGGGATAATTTTAGGCCTAGGTGTGCTCTTGGTTTATTTTTGAGAAGTCTCGAGCTTGAGTTACCCTTTCTCGGTGTTATGTTAGTGTCTTGTGGTTTTCACAAATGTCAGGTAAAGGAGACCTCAGATTCCTGTTTTGATTGTTCCATTGAGTCCGAAATGTTGAGTATAATCAATTTTCAAATATTGTTTGTGTTTACGGGGTTCTGAACGAACCCCAAGGTTCCTTTTGATGTTCAAGAGTTGGCTGACATTTCTAGTGTATGTGTGTTTCACGTTAGCGATATCAAGTTACTTTCATGAGAGGCCAGTCCCTCATAATCGTGAAGTGGTGTGTCATGATCTGCTTTTGTGACATCAAAGAGGGTTTTTGGACCTGATTTTTTTTGCTTTATGCCGCATTTTTTCATTTTTGAGCTTGGGAAACTTTTGGAGTCAATTTTTGAAGAGAATTCTTGTGCTAAATGTTTCGGCTAAGCTTTTGTGATCCTAAAACTTAATTTTCTTTGATTATTTATTGATTCTAACATAAAAATTTAGATTTTCATTCGAAAATGGTTTGGTTTTTCAAGAACTTAGGTTCTAAATTAAAATGGAGATTGTAAACGAATTTTGATGCCTTTTACGAAATGGTTTTCACCACTGTGTTCATTAAGCTTTGAATATCATTTTCAAGTATTGATTTTCGTATTCAAACCTCCTTTTTAAAACCGGGTTTTGAGCTGATCGACCCATTTTTCAAAGTATTTAATGTGGTTATTTTTGTTTCTGGAGATGTATTATGAATACTTGATTGTTCTAGATTATGTGTCTTTGGTCATGGTTCAAAAGGGAAAACCCAAGCCTTGGGCTGATTAATTGATTGTATTGAGGCAAGTGATCTCTTAAGCTTGGTAATCTAGTAGAATTGTGTACTTCCCTTCATTGTATGTCGGCGGGGGAGTAATGGAAGATGAGGTGAAGGAATTTTTGTTTCCACTTAGTTAATCTTAACGAATAATAGAGGGGATATGAAAAGGCAACTTGTTAATAATGATGAGTTGTGAAATTCCTTTTTGTGGCCCTTATTTGATTGATTGACGAAATGCTTTGATGGCATGTAAGTGGATTTTGAATTGCTTGAATTGTTGTATCTTCCTCGTGGTATGAAATTTTCTTATGTGTATTGATTGCTGAAAATTGTGATGTGGCATGTGTTGCAAAGATGAAGGGAAATGGTTTTGGCTAGTGATGTGAGATAAAACTGAAGGGATATTATTCTGGCTTGTGATGCGATATAAAGTCAATGGGAAATAGTTTTGTTTAGTGATGTGATATAAAGCCGAAGAAAAATGGTTCCAGCTAGTGATGTGATATAAAGAAGAAGGAAAATGGTTTCGACTAGTGAAATGATATATAACCAAAGGGAAATTTTTCCGGCTTATGATGTTCTAAAAAGCCGATGAGAAATGGTTTCGGTTAGTGACAAATGTGTCGAAGGGAAATGTTTTCGGCAAGAATACATTATGTGACTTAATGCCTTCGATACTTGTGATTAAGCTATTTGTGGATTGTTATTGATCTACTCGTCAATTGAGATTGACTTACTTGATTCATGTTTGTTGTTGAACTATGAATATTGGGTCTTCTGAGCCGCGTATTCTAGAACTTTTAGGTTGGGGCTAATTTCTATGCAGGTTGTAGTTTAAGGAGGTCCGGTTAGGATGAAAGGTGTATTCGATTTCTAGCTAGGTTGCATTGTTTATTTTGTTTCTTGTTGGGTACCATGTTGTTGGTAGTCTCTCCTTCTAAACTTGTGTAGGTTTCGAGCCCGATATTGTGTGATCTTCTTTCTTCTCCTACTTTCTGAGGCTTGTCAAAGGACTACTGAGAGGTAACTGCTTTTCATCTCGATGTACCCTCTTTTCCTTTATGTTATGCTTTGTTCTACTTGAGAAATAAAGACATTGAAACTATGTAATTATTTCAATTCCTCACTTTTGTATTAGTGGCTTTTACACGTGACAACACGGTCTTGGGGTGTTAATAAAATGAATTATTTTCCTTTTCAATCTTGTTCTTGTTTTATCTTTCCGCATTTTTTTCGTTTCGTCGGATTGAGGCTAACTTTTTTTGGTTGAAATATACAAGAGTCATCCCCTGTTTTTGTGTAGTGACATAAATCTTTTAAAATGTGAATTTTTTACCACTAAAAAATAAACACTTATTGTATAATATGATATACCCTGAGTTTACCATATTTTTGATACATATCACTTAAGAGTTGTGTGTGTCTAGGGCCATATTGTATTAGGAATTAATGTTTTTGTGTTATATTTGCAGGAAATAGGTTTGGACATGGAAGTGTAAGATGACAGCTGAAAATATGCAGAAAGAGCCACCCACGAAGGTGACCTACGGACCGTAGGTCCAGTCACGGTCCATAGATGGGTGGTGTAGATGGAGCATCAGGGAAGTCTGACAAAGTGTGGAAATACAAATGCATGTGATGGATCGTAGGTTGACCCACGGGCCGTCCTGCACATCCGTCGAATGATTAGAGAAGTTAAAGTTCTAGTACCAGATGAAATTCCTAAGTATGGAACCACGGACCGTAGGTTAACCTCATTCCATTTTTCATGTCCGTCGATTGTATTTGAAAGTGAAGATTCCAGCCTCTGCAGGAAAAGTCTTAGTGTTGACCGACGGAGGGGACCTACGGACCGTAGGTCAACCCACGGTCTGTAGGTCGAAGTCATCGATCAAAGCCGCGTCCAGAAAGTTTATTTCCTTATTTTGTTTCCTTTTTGTTTGGGGCATGTTTTTTTTTATAAATAGGGTATGTAAACCTCATTTTGGGGGGGGGGGGGAGGGTTTAGACATTATTGTTTACTTTTAGTTTTTGATATTTTCTTGGGAATTAACGTGCAAACTTTAGCAATTTGATTTCTGGATTTCAGTTTATAAGATTTTTGCTTTGAAATTCAATTGGAGATTACAGGTTTCTTCTAGTCTAAACATAAGTTCATGAATTCTCTTTACAACAATATGAATTGTGTTCGTTCAAGCATGAGTAGCTAAATCCACAACTAGGTTTGTGGGAACCATGAGCAATTAACAATGTATGAATAATAACTAAGTAATTCTTGAGTAGTGTTTATGCATGTATTGGTAATTCTTTCGCTTGGAAGTCTTTTTAACGGTGCGCAACGTTAGAACTTACCTTGTTGCTAATTGCCGGACCAAGGAGGTTGTTAATAAGAAAAGAATTAACACCAGAGATTTGGTGTGATATTATCTAATAGTCTAATGTCAATTGGTGCGAGGGTGAAAACTAAGTCATACATTGATGTGATGTCTAATCTGAGGTAAAGGTAAGGGTTACTAAATTATACACACGTAGCCGGACCAAGGTGCGGAATTCCCTATTTGAAGGACCAATCACTTAGGGATACCTATCTTACCAACTTTCCATGTAAAACACTAGGAAATGATTACTACTATTAGAATTATCGCGTTAAAAGCTTATGGGGAACACATACATCCTAGTTTCTCTTTCTCATTGATAACAACAAAGTTTGAATCTTGATCACTTCGTTACTTAAACAACAATCAATTATTTGTTTCACAAATACCCCCCTTTATTTACTTATCTCGGAAATAAGTTGACTAAACGGATATAATAGTGAGTTAAGTTTAAGTCTAAACCATATTCCTCGTGGGATCGTCCCCAACCTACAAGTTGGGTTCTTTATTTGACAACGATCGCTTATACTTTTTTAGGGAGGTGTAATTTGAGTGTATCATAACACACTACTAAAAAATATTTCAGCAAAAGTTTTAATTGAAATGTCATAAGAAATATAGTATTTATTTATGATAAGTCCATCAGAGAAATTTTCGACACCTCAATTTTTTATTGGTTACATCAAACTCAATTGGAAATTGATGTATTTTTGTAATGATAGTTGTTATTTAATAGTTTGTTTAAGTTAATACATAAAATTGAATTTAGAACTCAGATAATAATAATAGCTGACATAGTAAATGCTTAGGGAAAGTAATTTGGTTTCCTTCATAAGACAATGAAATATTTCATTTTGAAACAATATCATTAATATCCATGCCATCAAAAAATTATAACTCGATCCTATTGAGTCTGACTACATATTTTATTTAAGTTATGATTATATTAAGTACCACTAACAAACATTCTGTTGAATTCTATTTGATTAAACAATAATTTATCTATTTTAGGACAATATACTATGTGATGTGTACAATTCTTGAGTGAACGGTACCCATATATAGGGCATTAGATTTTAATTTATATTGATAAGACACACAAAAATTTTAATCAATGACTGCAAGAAATGTCGTACTAAAATTTTGAAGGAGAAAACAACTTCGTAAGTAAGGAAAAAACATAAACATGAATATCCAAACAAGTATTAGTTCAAACAATAGATACATAAACCAAAAATTCACAAATGTTTTAGACATGTATACTGTTGGCCTTAAAGCTTTAAGCTTAGATCCACCTCACTAGATTCATTATCGCAAATGGGTTGAGGTTTGAATTTCAATTGATATAGATCAAATCTATCCAAAATAGGAAAATTTATCTCCCTTATATGTGGTCATTCTAATACACAAGAGGAGTTCCATTTTGGGCAATAACTATTGAATTCAAACCTCGTACATAGGTCATTCTTCTTGGTTGAAGAATTTTGTTGTAACTGATTTGCTTTCACGCCTATGTTACTATCATTTCCTCTAAGTGAGAGAGAATGATATGATATGTAGTGGTGGTACTAGTAGTTGGTTTGGATTCACATAGCTGCCATAAATGTTACCTCTTATTGAGCTGGCGTGATATTAGGGTGGTGGTGGTATTGGTAATTGAATGTTTGTATGCACGATTTTTCCATCATCATTACCTCTAATCAAGCGAGCACCATATGAGGATGATGGTGGAGACAATAACATGTTTCTTACATGTTCGACTGATTTTGAAGGTGTTGGTAATGGTTCACTTAAATTGTTTGAACCTTCTATTATGTCTCTCCATATCATTGTCAAAAGAATAAGATAGAACATGATTCGTGAATACTTGATAGCCACAAACACTTTTGTCACATATAGGACAATGGACCAATGATAGATCAGTCAAAAATCTGAAGAAAAAAAATATAGAAAAGGAAGCAACATAAAAAAATGTTAATATTTGAAGTAAAAAAATATGAAAAAATTTACCTAAAAAGAGGAAAACTTCACCTATCTGATGAGGATGGTGGAAGCGGTAGTGACATTGGTAGTTGTTGGCTTACATGTAATTCTTTATCACTATTATTACCTCTAACCCAACTACGATGAAATAACTGTGGTGATGGTGTTGATTTTGAATCATTTGTTTTGTTTCTCATGGTTCTTACACGTTGGATGATGAAGGTTTTGATAATTGTATACTAAGTATGTTTGAACCTTCTATAGGGTACATCTCCTTTGATTGGTGTACTTGATGAGATTGAACATGATTCAATAGTTCTTGATAACCACAAACAACTTTGTCACAAAAAGAACAATGGGGTAGCTTCATGTGAATTGACATTCTAAAGAAAAAAAAATAGAAAAGAATGCAATGTCAAAAATATTAATATTTGAGGTCAAGCAACATAAAATGTTTTTCCTACAAAGTGGTCAACTTCTCCTATATGACTTGTTCAGAACAAAGAGATGAGACTGGATTATGCAGTTTAACTCTAGAGAATGTATGAACAATTTATAGGCAAATGCACTTGCGCACTTTCAAACTTGTAGAATTCAGATCTCTTCTATAGGTAAGTTCATTAAAGTGACAGCTCTGCAATCAAAACATGAAAATTATTGATTTTTTTTCCTTTTTAGAGATACTATTCAATATATATAAATAAGTTAACTTGTATAATTTTTTTCTAAACACAATGAGATAATTATTTTTCCTCTTTTGAATTTTAGTTTGAAAGAAAATTAGCAATAAAAACACTAAAATCATTTATGGATAAATAGTGAAACATATAATGTCTATATAATATTTAACTATGACAATTCTACAACCAAAACCTCAAAATTATTGTTTTTTCCTTCTTAGAGAAACCATCCAGATTATTCACGGTTAGATAAATGACTTTTTTGAATTTTTATTTTTCTATAAGAAAATTAACACTAAATACCAAAACCATTTTTGGATAAATAGTTAAACATATGTTTATATAATATTTAATTATGATAACAATGCAACCAATTTTTTTTTATGTCTTTTCCTTTTTAAAGAGACTATATATATATATATATATATACACGTATATTTATATACTAGATTTATGACACATACATTGCACGTGATTATCAATTCAGAAAATTTAAGCGAAGATTTGAATAATAAGCTTTGCACAAAATAATATTACAGATTCTTTTGTAAATGTTCCATGTGGATCGTCATATATATCTCTTATTCACACGTACCTATGAAGATGGTCAATGAATTTTTTTATTATTTAAATGCAATAATGTACATTATTATAGACGATATTTGTTAGTATGCTTTTCTTTTCATCTAACCAGATTTGCTATGCACGTGTATTTCACTTAATTTGTTTAGATGTCATATAACTTTTAAATGATTCATATATATTCATATATTTTCACAGCTTTTGTGAGTTTTATTAAAAAAAAGAACTCGAAAAAATTTAAAATAATATATTTTGAAGTTAGAAGATCTTGTTAACTTGATAATACATTTGTGACATATATAAATACGAAAATATGTACTTTTCTTCGTCGAAAATACTAAAATATTAAGAAATAGTAAATTAATAAAACTAAACGACAATGGTTACATAGAAATAACTATTTTAAATAAAACTTCCTAACAATCTAAATCACATAAGTAGCATTGATAAATAAAGTCATTCTTTTGTCTTAAGCATCAATAAAACAAATCCTGATAATTTTCTAACTCTTGAGAAGTTTAATAATTTTAAAAATATAAATTCAGGAACATATATTACACCACAATAGAAATTGATAACAAAAACAAATGAATTTAGACTACAATAAAAATTAAACTAATACAAACTTCCCCTAGCGTTATTACAAGTCATATGAACTTTGCTTCGAAAAAATATTGAAATATTAAGAAATAGGAAATAAGTAAAACAAAAGGGCAATGTTTATTTAGTAATAAATATTTTAAAACAAATTTCCTGACAATTTAAATCACATAAGTAGCATTAATAAATATAGTCATTCTTTCTTCTTGAACATCAAAAAAACAAATCTTGACAATTCTCTAACTCTTGAGAAGTTAAATAATTTTAGAAAAATATATTCAGAAGCAGATATCTACATCAGAAGAAAAATTGTTAACAAAAACAAATGTATTCAGACTAGAATAAAAATTCAACTAATACAAATTTCAACTGGTGTTATTACAAGTTATATAAACTTCTCTTCGTAAAAAATACTAACATATTAAGAAATAGTAAATCATCAAACAATAGGGAAATGTTTGTATAGTAATAACTATTTTGAAGAAAACTTTCTAAAAATCCAAATCACATAAGTAACATTGATAAATAAAGTCATTCTTTTAGCTTGAGCATCAAAATAAACAAATTGTGACAATTCTGTAACTCTTGAGAAGTTTAATAATTTTTGACAAATATATTCAGAAGCATATATTTACATCACAAGAAAAATTGTTAACAAAAACAAATGAATTTAGACTACATCATGTTAAATTCATATATATTGAAATATTACAAACTAATGTATATACTAAGCAAAAAATAATTATTAATTCATCAGAATTATTTCCTCAAGTACTCGACGTTAAGGAATATACTCTTTTAGGATAGAACAATTTACTTCATCAGAATAGTCGTACCTCATATTTCGCTAAACTTTAAACTAATTCAACGATAATAAATCACACGAAATTTTTAAAAATGCAAGAAGAAGAAGAATAGAAGATTAAAAAAAATCGTGGTTGAAAATGAGAGAAAACCCCTCTATTTATAGTCAACAAAGGGTAGTATGAACAAATATTTTTTGTGTCTTATCCGAAAAGTCATGACCTGAGAAATCACAACCCTTTCGAAAACTCAGAACTTATTGAAAAAATCACAACTCTTTGGAAAAGTCACAACTCATCGAAAAATCACAACCCTTTGAGAAAAGTCACAACTCATCGAACAAGTCACAAACCTTAGTTAGGGGATGTTATAGTAATTTAACATTCAAGTTTGAAGTTCATGTTTTTAAGATAACTAGTTTTTTGAAATGTGCGTTGCACGTGAATACCAATTTCAAAAATATATGTTATAGTAAATAGTATTGCTTATTAAAGAGAAGATTTGAATAATAAGCTTAGCAAAAAATAATATTGCAGATTCTTTTGTGAATGTTCAATGTGGATCGTCATATATATATCTCTTATTCACACAAACGTATGAAGATGGTCAATGAAAAAAATTATTAGTTAAATGTAATAATGTATATATTTATTTCAATTTAATGAGGTTCAATCATGTAATTAGTCTTATCTCACTAGTAATATCTTATAGACATTATTTGTTTTGTATTTTTCTTGTTATCTAACATATGTGTTTTGCACGTGTATTCCACATTAAATTGTATAGATGTCATATTAACATGTGAAGAGAGAAACTATGTTTTATATATTCACATATTTACACATTTGTTGTGAGTTTTTTTTTCAAAAAAAAAGAAAAGAACTCATAATATTTTAAAATAATATATTTTAAAGTTGGAAGATCTCGTTAACTTGATAATACATTTGTGACGTATATAATACTTTAATTTAAATACAAATACCTACCGAAATATAAATATATATTTGCATTAATGAAAATATTTATCTCATAAAATTAGCAATTAAATAAATAATAAAAATTAAACTAATACAAATTTCAACTGGCGTTAGAATAAGTCATATGAATTTTTCTTCGTCCAAAATAGTGATATATTAAGAAATAGTAAATAAGTAAAACAAAAGAGCAATGTTTATATAGTAATAACTATTTTGAAGCAAACTTCCTGAGAGTCTAAATCACACAAGTATCATTGATAAATAAAGTCATTCTTTTATCTTGAACATCAAAAACAAATCATAACAATTCTCTAAATTTTGGAAAAAGATATTCAGAAGTATATATCTACATAACCAGAGAAATTGTTAAAAAAAAAATGAATTTAGACTACATCATGCTAACTTCGTATATTGGAACATTACATACTAATGTATATATCAAGCAAAAAAATAATTATACATCATCAAAATTATTTTTCTCAAGTGCTCGAGGTTATGGAATACACCCTCTTAGGATAAAATGACTTACTTCATCAGAATAGTGGTACCTCATATTCCGCTACACTTCGAACTCACTCAACGACGATAAATCACAAAAAAAAAATTATAATGCAAGAAGAACAAGAGTAGAAGATAAAAAAAATTGTGGTTGAAAAAAGAGAGGAAGCCCCTCTATTTATATTCAACAAAGGGTAGTATGAACAAATCCTTTTTTTGTCTTATCTTAAAAGTTATGACCTTTCCGAGAAGTCACAACCCTTTGAAAAAGTCACAACTTATTAAAAAAGTCACAACTCTTTGAAAAACTCACAACTTATTGAAAAAGACACAACTCTTTGAAATATTCACAACTCATCAAAAAATCACAACCCTTTGAAAAAGTCACAACCCATTGAAAAAATCACAACCCTATGAAAAATGTCACAACTTATCGGAAAGGTCACAACTCATCAAAAAAGTCACAAACTAAGTTAGGGATATTATAGTAATTCAACATTCAAGTTAGGAGTTCATGCTTTTAA
Source organism: Solanum piurae (assembly GCA_029582685.1). Lineage (NCBI taxonomy): Eukaryota > Viridiplantae > Streptophyta > Magnoliopsida > Solanales > Solanaceae > Solanum > Solanum piurae. The sequence goes on along the minus strand of JAJOOO010018429.1, from coordinate 8 downwards.
GGTAATAT
>JAJOOO010018428.1:0-29441 GCA_029582685.1 Solanum piurae | reverse complement strand
CATCAATTTGAGGGGGGATGTTAGCATGATTGGACAGATTCTAAATATCTGTACATATCTATGTTACAACTCTAAATATTTGTGTAATGATGATAGGAGATAGCATAGATTAATGTAGCATATTTTCAGAGATATTACAATTAGGAATAGCATATATTTAGGGATATATAGCAGATTTTTAGGCATGTAAATCAGAATTCTTTCTATTTAATGGAAGAACTCTCATTTGAGAGAACTCATTCAGCAAAATTGACATGTGTTAGGTAGTTCAAACCTCCAATCAAGCTTCTGTAGTGACTAGGATCAGCGAGATTTGTGCCATCTTCAAGCTGAAATTTTTCATTTGCATTCATGGGTGTGGCAGCCGCTTTACATTTATGCATACCGAACTTGAACAAGAGGTCTTTTGCATACTTCGTTTGAGAAACAAAAATACCATCTTCTACCTATTTCACTTGAAGACCAAGAAAGTATTGCAAAACACCTAAATCTGACATTTCAAACTCCTTCATCATGCAAGATTTAAATTCAGCAACTAAAGTTTCACATGACCCCATATAGATCATGTCATCCACATAGAAACAAACTACCAAAAAAACACTTGTACCTCGTTTCTTTACATACAACGTAGGTTCATTCTCGCTCCTTTCAAATCTATTCCTCAGGAAGTACGAGTCAATTTTGTTATACCATGCCCGTGGCGCTTGTTTTAGCCCATAAAGAGCCTTCTTGAACTTGTATACTTTTCTCTCATTGCCACTAACACCAAAACCCTCAGGTTGGGAAACATAAACTTCCTCTTCCAAATCCCCATTTAAGAATGCAGATTTAACATCAAATTGATAAATGGGCTAGCTCAGTTTAGCAGCCAAAGATAAGAGTATTCTCACCGTTTCAAAGCGAGCGACTGGTGAACACGTCTCATCATAATCAATACCTTGATGTTGTGCATATCCTTTAGCTACAAGCCTTGTTTTGTATCGTTGTATGCTCCCATCTGCATGACGCTTGATTTTGAACACCCATTTGAGTCCAATGGGTTCCTTTCCTTTCGGTAGATTCACCAATTCCCATGTTTGATTATGCTCAATTGCTTGCATCTCTTCTATCATTGCATTTTTCCATGCTTGACTTTCTACAGCTTCCTTGAAACAACTGGGTTCAGTAACATACAAAGCAAAAGAACAATTTTCATAATTCTCCCTTAACGATCTGAATTTCACTGGTGGAGTCTCACTGAAAGAATCACTTGAAGAAGAACTGCTGCCACTTCCTTGGGGGGTTAAGCTGTGATCACTTGCTGGAGCAGAGGTTCTTGATTGATGAGTAGCACGACTTCTACTTGTTGGAGAAGAGCTGGATGTGTTCCCTAGAACAGAAACGGTTGCAGGTTCTTGCTGAAAAGCTTCATCAGTAGGTGGCAATTTAATATTTGAACTAACATTCTCAGAATCAAAGTTCCAGCTAGCATCTTCATTAAACATAACATTTCTACTGATCACAATTTTTCCACTCAGTGGATTATATAGCTTATAAGCTTTGGATTGTGTGCTACATCCAACAAAGATACATTTCTTTGATTTTTCATCAAGTTTATATCTAGCTTGGGAATTCACCAAAGAATAAGCTATACATCCAAAGACACGTAAGTGGCTTACCTTGGGCTTGTTACCTCTCCATGCTTCATATGGTGTTTGATTAAGAACAACCTTGGTGGGTGAAATGTTCAGCATGTAGACAGCAGTAGCAACAGCTTCAGCCCAGAAATATTTTGGTACACCTCTCGCTTGCATCATGCTTCTACCCATTTCAACGACTGTCCGATTCTTGTGTTCGGCAACACCATTCTGCTCTGGAGTATATGGTGTCGTAAGCTCTCTGTGAATGCCGTTTTCCTCACAATAGGTGTTGAATTCATTTGATATAAATTCGCCACCTCTATCTGTTCGAAAAGTCTTAATTCTGCAACCACTTTGTCTCTCAACAAAAGACTTATATTTCTTGAAATTCTCAAATGTTTCTAATTTAAATTTCAAGAAATATACCCAACTCATTCGACTATAATCATCCATAAAAAGCAGAAAATATCGACTTCCACCTAAGGACTCAACACTTATAGGACCACATAGATCAGCATGCACCAATTCAAGACAAATAGATGCTCTCCAAGACTTACCTACAGGAAATGAATTTCTATTTTGCTTCCCATACACATCCTTCACAAAATTCAAGAGCATCAATTCTAGGCAAACCAAGAACCATATTTCTACGACCTAATAATTGTAACCCCTTTAAATTCAAGTGACCATACCGCAGATGCCACAAATTGGCTTCCGTATTGCCTTTGGTAATTAAAGCAAAACTTTTAACATCAGAAACTTCAAGAGGAAACATTTTATTTTGAGTCATTTGAATGTCAACAATTTTTTGTCCTGAATTTTTATCTTGAATGCTACAAGAATTGTCATCAAACAAAATAGAATATCCACAATTCATCAGTTGCCCAACACTCAACAAGTTATGGGCCAAACAAGGAACATACTGCATGTCATGGAGAAGTTTGACATTACCATGAGAAGTTTTTAGGGCGATTGTGCCTTTCCCATCGACTGTCATTGCCTTGTCATTTCCAAGACGAACTTCTGACTTCTCCGATTCATCAAGTTCTTTGAATAGTGACCTTCTGCCCGACATGTGGTTGGAGCAACCACTATCAATGATCCATACATCATCTGAACCAACATCTATTAAGGAGTGAGCCATGAACAAATTACCCTCATCTTGTTGTTGGTCAGTGAAATTGGCATGTTGTTGTTCATCTTTCTGTTTAGTCCAGCAATCAGCTTCCTTGTGCCCTATTTTTTTGCAATAGCGACACTGAATATTGCTCTTGAATTGCCGATGCTCACCACCAAACTGAGCTCGTCCTCTGCCACGACCTCATCCACGGAAACTACCTCTGCCTCCATATCCTCTGGCATTTGAAACTTCTGATTTGCCTCTGAAAGAAGACTCCCCCTTGATCTGAAATGCCTTCTCTTTGCCCTTTTCTTGAGAAGCATTCAGTCTATCCTCATGATCTTGCAATGAACTCATCAATTCATCAAAACCATAATTAGATAAATAACGGAACTCCTCAATATCAGCTACGACATGATCAAATCTTTTATTAAGACTTCTCAAAACTTTAGAAACTATAGTTTCATCAGTAATTTTGTCACCGTATGCCTTCATATGATTAACAATTGCACTCACCCGAGATAAGTAGCCTTGCACAGATTCACTACTTTTCATGGATGAATTTTCGAAATCACATCGGAGTGATTGGAGTTTAACAGTCATTACCTTTGTCGACCCGTGGAATTCTTTTTTCAGAATATCCCATGCCTGCTTTGAGGTTTCTGCAACAGCAATTCTAGAAAAAATTGAGTCATGCATCGCTTGCTAAGTGTAAACCAGAGCCTTGGAGTCCTTCTTTTTGTTCTCCCGCAATCTTTGTGCTTCATCTTCCTCAGCATAGCCCTTCTCCACCAAATCCCTCAATTCTTGAGACTTGAATAAAGTCTTCATCTTTATGCTCCAAAATTCGTATTTGTCCCCATTAAAGATGGGAAAATTCGTAATTGTCCCCATTAAAGATGGGAATTAGCTGTTGAGATGTGGTAGATGCTCCATTGGTAGCCATTCTTTGTTCTCAATTGTCACTTTCTTCTTGCTACTGATTTGCTCTCAGTTTGACCTAACCTGGCTCTTGATACCAATTTTGTTGGAGAATAAAGAAAGAAGAAACAATGTATAAAAAGATAGAAGAAGAGTTGCAGAGAACTTTCACGTTATATTTCTTCAATTAATAAAGAAAATACATAGGACACTTTAAATAGGAATTAAGACTCAACCACCTAAGAGAAACATGACCCACTAACTTAACCACAACCTTATCCACTAAGCTAAATATTAGCAACTAACAGGAGATATGCTTTGACTCAACTAGGACTCCTAACAAACGTGTTACTCTGCCAACTAAATAGGAACCTCTAATTACATTTGAATCAATATTCAACAAAATATTGATTAGTTCGTCAAGTATATTTTCTGTTTATTCCCAGTTAATGCGTAAATAATGATTATTGAACATGATAGAAAATAAATTACAAGGTTAAATTCTCAACGAAGATGTACAGATTAACAAGGGTAATAGAGAAGATAGAAACATAGGAGAGGAGAGGAGTGACCTACATACCTGGAAACTTATTTGTTTGTGGACGTATCTGTTGCGAGTGAATAATGGGAGTTGGACGTTGCCGATGCGATTAAATATAAGCTGCTGGAAGGTCGTTGTTTTGAGTGAATATGTGATGATGAACGTCACAATTCTGAGTGATTAAGAATTTAGAATCCTCATGTGTGTGGGAAATATTTTTAGGAATAGTATTTTCCTTATTATCATACGTATGAGGGTTTTTTTAGTAATGTTTTCCTTATTTCATAGGAGTTCATTTTTTACAGAATTTTGAGAAAAGCGGGAAACGAAATTTCTTGAAGAAAGCGGAAGTTTTATTTTTAGAAAAAAAAAAAGGTTTTCTACGGCTATTTTTTGGAATTGCTACTAAAAATATTCTAATTGCTAGCATATATTCTAAAAATATTCTTAAAGTCGCTAAAGTTTAGTTTTGTAGTAGTGTACCCATTCTTAGTCTTGTTTGGCTAAGTCGAAAAAGCTCCTGCCAAAAAGCACTGAGAAAGATAACATCCCGATCAGATAAAATTGACCGAGGAATGCCATGAAGAAGCACAATTTCTCTGCAAAAAACATTAGCAACAATCTTGGCAGTAAATGGATGAGAAAGTGGGATGAAATGAGAATACTTGCTAAGACGATCTACGACAACCAAAATAGTATCAAAACCACCAGATTTGGGAAGTCCTACAATGAAGTCAAGTGAGACATCTTCCCAAATTCTTTCAGGTATAGGCAAGGGTTGTAGAAGTCTAGCAGGTGCTAGAGCTTGGTATTTGGCTTGTTGACAAACCAAATAGTTCTGAACAAAGATCATAACATCATGTTTCATCCTTGGCTAGAAAAAGTTGGAGGAAAGGCGCTTCAAAGTTTTTAAATATCCTCCATGTCCGGCAGAAGGTGTATCATGAGACTTAGAGAGAAGCTATTGTCGAATAGAAGATTGATCCGGAACAACCAACCTTTTCTTGAAATAAAAGTTCTGATCCACAAGATGAAAATCTGGTTGTAAGGAAGGATCACGGTGAATAGCTTGAATTATCTCACGAGTATATGTATCTTCTTGGAGAGCATTTTGCCAATTGGAAAAATCCATCGGCACAGGAATAGCAAGAGCCAGAAATTCAGCATTTAATGGCCTCCTTGAAAGAGAATCATCTCCCAAATTGTCTTTCCCATCTTTGTAAACAATTGTGAAGTCGAAGGGAAGCAATTTCATTAATAATCTTTGCTGCTCATTAGTAGTAATATGCTGAGAAAGGAGATACTTGAGGCTGCAATGATCTGTTCGGACGTAAAAATGATGGCCCAGGAGGTAGTGTTTCCATTTCTGCAAAGCTAAAACAAGAGCAAGCAATTTGCGGTCATAAGTAGACTTCAAACGATTGGAAAAAGAAAGTCCTTTAATAAAATAAGCAATAGGATGGTCATCCTGAAGAAGAATAGCCCCTATTCCTTCTGAAGAATCATCACATTCCACCACAAATGGTTGAGTGAAATCTAGAAGTTGTAGTACTGGAACAGTTGTTAGAGCTTGCTTTAGAGGTTGGAAAGCATTCTCTGCTGAGTTCGACCATTGAAAATATTTTTTCTTAGTAAGTTCAGTGAGTGGTCGAGCCATCATTCCATAACCCTTCAGAAATCTGCGATAATAACCTGTTGACCCAAGAAATCCACGTAACTCCTTCACATTAATTGGTACTGGCCACTCCAAGACAGCTTGAACTTTATCCCGATCAACACCAACCCCTTTTTTGAAATCACATGATCCAGAAAATAAATGTGGACTTGCCCAAATGAGCATTTAGAAGTTTTGGCATAGTAACAATTGTCTCTAAGAAGTTGGAGAGCAAGTTCCAAGTGACTGATATGTTGCTCAAAGGACTGACTGTATACCAAGATGTCGTCAAAGAATACAAGAATGAATTTGCACAGATGTGGTCTGAACAAATCATTCATAGCACATTGGAATGTCGAAGGAGCATTAGTGAGACCAAAGGGCATAACAGTAAACTCATAATGTCCAGAGTGAGTAAGAAAAGTAGTTTTATAAATGTCGGCTGGATCGACAAGTATCTGGTGGTAACCAGAAGACAAATCAATCTTCGAAAAAATAGTTGCTCCATGCAATTCGTCTAGAAGCTCATCAATATTTGGAATAGGGTACTTATCTGGAATAGTGATTTGGTTGAGACGTCTATAATCAATGCACATACGCCATGTATTGTCTTTTTTCTTGACGAGAAGGACAGGGCTTGAAAATGGAGTGGTACTTGACCTTATTAAACCCTTTTGGAGTAATTCAGAAACTTGTTTTTCAATTTATGATTTTTGGAAATACGGATAACGATACGGACGGATGTTAGGTGGTCTTAAGTTAGGAATCAAAGGAATAGAATGAATGTGTTGACGAAAAGGTGGTAGGGCATTGGGTTCTTCAAAAATTGATTCAAACTTATGAAGCAAGCTTTGAATATCAATGGCTAGAGAATTACCTGAAGTATCAGCCTCCTTGGAGAAATACTGAAAAGCAACTAGTGCATTTGATTCTTGTGGAACCCCTTGAAGTTTATATCGCTTCCCATTTAAATTAAAAATCAAAAACATCTCATTCCAATTTTCTTGAACTGTATTTAAAGAAGCAAGACACTTAATTCCAAGCACCAAATTTGCTCCTCCAACAGAGAAATGATAAAAATCTTGATCAATAGTTAATCCAGGGAAATTCACAACAAGATTTTGGCACAAACGGTTGCAATGTATGATATCTCCATTGCCAATCTGAACTCCAAAATAGGGCAGGTAACTGTAATTCTTCAACAATTTTTTCTGAGATAAAATTGTGGGATGACCCACTATCAACCAGAAGAAGCACCTTGCGTCCATTTAAGGTCCCTTGAAGTTTCATTGTTGTGCCTGTTGTGTTACCTAGTAAGGCATGGAATAAAATTTTAGCAAGGTCATTTGTACCTGCATCACCATCAATAATGTCACTTGACATTTTGTTCTCCAGATTCACCACCTTCAATGTTGTCATTTGCCTCCATAAGAGTGAGAGATACTGTCTTGCAATATCACCTGGTGCAAATTTTTCATTACACCTAAAACAAAGTCCTTTGGCTATGCGATTTTGCTTCTCTATCTCCCAAGCACGATTTGGAGAAGGACGAGGAGACATCTGTGCAGAATTTGGATTGGTTTGTGATACGTGTTGGTTGCCTACTGATTGGTAAGGAACATCACGTGCAGAACCAGTTTGGATTGTGTTGGATCGTGACAGATTTGACCATTGAGACTTATGCCCACGATTAGAACTAACTTTTTGCTCAAATTCCATTGCAAGGCTCATGGCTTTATAAATAGTTCTAGGCTTATGAATTCTCACATCTGATTTGAGTTCTTCTTTGAGCCCATTCATGAAAACCCCTAAGAGACAGATCTGGCCAGTCTGTGACTCTAGATGAACATTTTGCAAATTCTTGACGGTACTCCTGTATTGAACCAGTTTGGCGGATGCTACACAGATGCTCGTCCGGATTCTGAAACTCTGCAGGCCCATAATTTTCTTGCAATGCTTTAACAAGTTCTTCCCAATAGAGAAAAGTCCGTTCACGATTGATCCAAGAGAAGAGATCAAGCGCATCACCTTCCAGATACATAGCAGCAATGTCAATTTTGTGTTCATCTGGAGTTTGATAGTAGCATATATATTTTTCTGCCTTCAAAATCCAATCCCTAGGGTCTCCTCCTTCAAATATGGGAAAGTCCATCTTCGTGTATGGCCTCCAGGGAGGATTTCTTGGCAAACCCAGTATTATCGATGCCTTCTTCCTCTTCTTGCCAAACATTTGCACTTTTCCTCTGTTACGAGTTCGATAACTGGTTTCCTCTTATTGGATGTGACTAGTCTGGACTTTCAGTGAAGCAACATCTACTACCAATGAATCAATTGTGTTTAATTTGATGCAATAACAGATAGTTGTTGCGCAAGGGTTTCAACATTGGGAACGTCTTCTTGTGATTGTGAAGTAGAAGATCTGGTATTAACCATATTGGATCAGTCTGCTCTGATTCCAAAATGATAGAAACTGATATGAAACGAAATGAAAATGAAACTTTACTGGTTAATTATAGTGCAAGAATCTTAAACACTGCATTAACCAATAACAATGTCCATATGGAGTGGAAAAATCTCCAGATATAAAGACATAATAATATTTTTCCTTCTTAGAATTCTCCTAAAATACAAATATTTATAGTAAACATAAATAACTCCTAACAGATAGATAGACACAATTACTGCTGTAAATAACAGTAAATAACTGCTGCTGCCTGCTGGTAATAACTTCTACTTTATAACTACTATAGATAATTACTGCTTATATATTTTATCCTACTTAATACAAAGAAAGTAAGACAGATAAACTAAGATAGATTATCTCCACATGCTGCTCGCCTATATTTTCTTCTAGAGTAAGTCCTTAAAGGAACATTTGTATCAGTTTTCCTTACAAGAGTAATCAACCAATCTATATAAACCACCCCGATCTTTAGTTGTGAAGAACGAACTTCACTTGAACATGTACTATTTTTTTTGTCTTTCATAAAACTGTGTATTCTCTTGAGTGTACAATTGAAGAAGAGAAGAAATAGAAAGAACTGAGTGTAGGTTATACAGTTAGAAGCTATGTCAAAGTAAATGATATTCTTTGCACATCAGATAGGAAATTAGGTTTGAATCTCTGTATGCCCTATGTTTTCTTCAAGCTCTAAAGGAAACCCTTAATACTTGAGGGGACTCGAATAGGTACCACATCAGTGATCGGATCAAGTATAAAAACATCTAGTTTTCTTTCATATTCTATCATTTGCTTATTTATTTTCTATAAACTTAATCTATAGGAATAGTCGACTACTGACAAACGTTAGTCAACTGTGGTAATTTTAATTCACCGCCTCTTAACTTTCTTATCTTTGAGAAGAAACTTCCACCGTTTAGATGGTCGAACATGTCAATCGTGGGTATGGGATATTTATCTGTGATTGTGACCTTGTTTAATTAATGGAAATCGATGCACATTCTTCGAAAATGAATTTTCTTACGCACTAAGAGAACTAGAGCACCCTATGGAGATAGGTTGGGTCTGTGGAAACCTTTATCTACAAGGTCTTTTAACTAATCGTTCAACAACTTAAGTTGAACTAGACTCATTATATTTGTAGGGATAAAGATAGGTTCTATATGTAGAATAACACATATTCCAAGGTTTATTTCCCTATTGGGAGAAACTTTGAGAAGGTCTTCGGGAAATACTTTTGGAAAATAATTCACTGTAGGGACTGACTTGAAGTTTGATGTTTTAGAACTAGAATCCATAACCGAAACTAGATGGTAGATACAACCCTTAGAAATCGTCTTTGTGGCCTTAAGGCACGAGATAAACTGACCTAGAAGTGTTGAGGTACTACCCTTCCATTCAATTACTGGTTCTTAGGTAACTCTAATTTGACGATTCTTGTTCTACAGTTGACTAAGGCATAACAAGTGTGTAGCTAGTACATTTCAAGAATGATATAAAAATCAAACATGTATAACTCTACTAAATTAGTTGAGGTGATTTTCTCAAAGATAAAGGATGGGCAATTTACGCATACCCATTAAGCAAAGACTGATTCACCAATAGAAGCAGATACAAAGAAGAGTACTTCTGATGGGATTTTAGGGCTAACATCGACATTCATTGCAAAATAAGGAGTCACCAAATAAGTGTGTTCCTAGATGTAACAATGCATAAACATTAAACTAAAATACACTAACATACTAGTGATTAAATCAATGGAACTCTTCTGATCTTGTCGAGTATAAAGAGCATAGAACATGTTGTGATGTTCTCCTCCACCCATACTAGCTATGGTACCCTACTGAGTTGGGTGACCAAATAGAGCTTTTGAAGTGTTAGGATGAGTCCACTGACAAACATCCCTGCTCTTGTGTATTGTTGATGAGCAATCCCTTAATCTGTAACTTGTCTTACCACATCAAAAACACCCACCAGTACTAACCATGCTCTCTCTCAGATGGTTCTTACCACACTTCTGACGTTGAGAAAGAGTGTTCACTAGTAAGACAACCTTGTAACTTTGAGTCTGGTGCCCTATCCTAGTTGTCGATTATGAACTTACAGACAAGAACACTAGTAGAAGATGGGGCTGGATCTAAATACCTTTGATGGAATTAAGATTGACTACCACCTTCTTACTTCTATTGAGACTACATTAAGCTATCTGTTCTAGCCCTATTGTTATCCCTGTCTTCTTATGTTTTTTCTCCAATATATGTTGAGCATGAGTCATCAAGAGGGAGATGTCCATGTTATTGATCAATACCGTCGTCATACACTTATTCACCACGGTCTCAAAAGCAAGATAAACTTACTCATGTGGGCCCTAGAATCAACCACCATATCCATAGCATAAATTGAAATTTGAGTGAAATTCAAGGAAAATTCCTCTAGTGTCATGTTACCCTATCACAAAAACTTTTTCCAATAAAATTGTCCTGTATCAGTATCCTTTTTCACCTTTCATTTCTTGTACAAAATATGAGCCACTCCCTTCAACTGATAATCAATAAAATTAGCACTCCCAAATGGAGTGACACCCATAATGTCAATTATCTTCAGAATTTCCTGAGTAAACTCTTAGAGATCCTCATCCACTTTGTTAACGTTCAATTTTGACCCTCCTTTCTTTAAATTACATTTGTTTGAGCTTGTAAGTTAATGATTATTTTTAACATTTAATGCCTAATATATTTATGACTTGTTAACATAGTTATTACTACTACTATATTATAATTATTATTGTTGTTGTTATTATTATTATTATTATTATTATTATTATTACTATTATTAGTATTTTTATTACTATTATTATTTATATTATTATTAATCTTATCGTAGTCAAATTTTTTGAAAAATTAGTAATAAGACTACCTTTTAAACTTTCTATTGTCGTCATGTAATATTCAGTTTCTCACTTATTAAATTCGTTAAAAGTTAATATTTCAGATCTATATTTATGTTAAACCTTTAGTGAAAAGATATTATTAGTATTTTATTTTCTACATAATTATATAATGTATTAGTTATTAAATTAGAAGCTCACAAGATTTAATTTAAAGAAGAAAAAGTCTATCAACCAGACTATCCTATATCTTGCATCCAATTAAGTTTCTTAACCAATCAACAACTCATTTTTTGTATTCAAAAGGAGCAAGAATCAGCTAATTCAGCCTAAAGTTCTCAACCGTCAGCCCATATAATTTCTAAATAATCTGATACACCCCTATTTCTCAAAGACCTATTTTTAATAACTACAGTCGCTGCATCATCTCTTTTCTTTCTTCTTTGAGAAAAATCGAAAGCTTCTTTTTTATAATGCCCAGTTATTGTCACGTTATTTTAGTGCAAGATTTGTCATATTCATCATCTCTTCTCATCCGTGACACAAGAGACCAAAATAGTTTTGAAATTTCTTAGAAAAGATACACTTTTCAAAGATTTTATTTCTATTTCAAACGACTCTTTTGACTTCAATTTTTGGATCCATGAACTTCAAATACAAAAATGCATTATTAAGAACTCTAGTTTATTACTCCTTTAAGCATTTCGAATCCATTATGGACAAGTTTTTCAGCCGCCTTCTTTACCCAAAAGCTTATTGACACCTTTGAATTTCTTTTATCAATGTTCTTTGCAGTTGACACTAACCTCAAAAGAGACTTTTTATTTTAATTCACTTGATCCATACTCGTTTTCATTTGCAAAAAAATATAGATCTGAGGCTCAAAGACACCCCCGTTCAGTGTCCCCACAAAAGGTGATTTTTGTTCCTTTTTTCTATGTTTCGTCTCTATGAAAAAAAATCTATGTTTGTTTTTAGAAATTAATATGTTGAGAATAATTTTTGAATTCTATTTGTCTCTATGAAATCTATGTGTCAAGAGTTATTATTGCTTAGTTAGCTATAATGAATGTAAAGATAAAAAAAAAGTCTCTTTGTTGATTGTTTGAGATCTAAAGCCATTTTCTCTCCTTTTTGAGAAATTATAAATTAAAGAGCAGTTGCATTTTAGTTCGTATGAATTAGTTTGTGCTCCAAGTAGATGATCATTTGGTAATTGTATATATTCCTGTGTAGAAAATGTGTTTAAGAGATATAATGTTTGTTTTATTTAGTTTAAAAATTGTTAATCATGTGCTTTTCCTAATCAAATGTAAAGCCATAACTGCAGGCTTATAGATTCCCTCTGTAGTTCTACACCCACAAAATGTGAGATTTTTAGCTTCTTTCCTGTTTTCAGTAGCACATAATTGTGAAGTTTTGCTTACTTTTCCATTATATTTTCTTTAAAGAGAGACAACTGCATGCTATTTGTTTTGTAATTTTTTTTTTTGAAAAGATGGTTGTTGAAAAATATATGGGTTGAAAAAGTAGCCCTGACGGGTTGAAATGGGTAACCCTGATAGATTAAAAGGATTGAAAAATAGTCCTTGCGGGTTAAACTAGTATGGTAGTTCTTTGGAAGATTTAACAGATCCCATAAAATCAATGAACCTTTTGATACCACAATTGTTGTTTTTTTTAAAATGTGGTAGCACAAAAACATTGAAAATATCTTTTAATGTTTTATTAAGCATATTAGGGCATTAAATAGCCAACTTGATAGCATAATCTGTAGAAAGTTTCTATAACAAAAATTCCAAAAAAGGCTAAATAATCTAAATAATTAAAACAATCTATCAAATATTTAAAATTCAAACTCACCATAAAACTAGGTAACTGATTATGTTAGAAAATGACTAAAATAACTAAAAGAAAACTCAACAATGTCTCTCCTATTAAAGGAATGATGTGAATAAGGAAAATTGGTAAAATTAGCCCGAGGTTATAGGACCATATGAGATACTTGATCAAGTTAGATCAGTGGCTTATTGTTGGCACTTAATTCCTTGTATGATGTAATTTATTTATCTACTGTGTCTAGTCTCTATTCTAAGTAAATGTATATAAGAGTCCTCTCATATGTTTGAAGCACCAGCTTTAAAACATGAAGAGAATTAAACTTATGAGGAGGAACATGTGGCTATTGGTACATTAAGAAAGTTCACTAAAGCTTAAAGAAATAGAACTTATATGCAGCAACTGAAAATTTGCCAAGAAATACCACCAATCAAGTTCAACTCGTTCGAAGTACCGATTATGAAAATTTGGCATATATTTGGACTTGAACGACTAATATCAAAACGCAGGGCAATACTTCCTTCATTTTAATTTTTTTTGTTTTTTTTACTTGGCACAAACCTTAAGACTGTAAAGATTACTTTAATCTTTTGGTCTTAAACAAAAGAAGATATATAGAAGGTACCACAAAATAAAATTTAATCCTGTGATCTTAAATATAACATGTGAATATCAAAACTAAAGTATTTTTAGAAAAATGAAAGAGGGATTCTTTTTTAAAAGGACCAAAAAGGAGTATTCGGCAAACAATTTGAAAAGGAGGGAGTAATCTATTTGAATTACTTGACATGAGTTTTATACTTTGTATATGATTCATAAATGGATTTGTGTTAATTTTTGTTAGTGAAACTTGAGCATATAAAATTTTTTAATAATAATCTTTACTTGGGCTAGTGATGCAACTTTTGTCAAAAAAAAGTCATGAAGGAGATAGGGGAAAGATGCGGATAATGGATGTAAAATGAAGAAGGAATGGAGCTTAAAAATCATCTCAGATGGGGCTTGCACCAGGATCAAGGGCCTACATAAATCCCTGAGACAATTTAAATCACCAATGGGGATTTTACCCTTATATTTGTATGGTTCGAGAAACCAGTGATGTGCAGAAGGAAAGAATATGACCATCGCTAGAAGGTATTGGATGAAACATGGATGACATCAATTAAAATAGAGATCATCATTCTGCTTATATTGTGCTAATACTAGTGAAATGTGATAATACTAGTGCCATAAGCTTATCTAAATATATTGTGCATCATTCTAGGGCAAAGCATATTGATATCAAATATTATTTTATTAGAGATCATGTTGAAAATGTTTATATTTATTATAATTAGTGGACTTTAAAAATTAATTAGCTAATGTTTTTGCAAAACCCCTGATTGAAGAAAGATTTTGTTTCCTTTGTAAGTGTCTCGGTATTACTTCTTTTAATTTAATGTGATGTTTTCCTTTTCTGTGTTGGTTTATTTTTGGCCCCTTTGAATTCTCTCTTTTTCATTTTTACTCTTCTTCATCTTTTCCTATTCTCTGTACTCCTCCTCCTCTTCCTTCTTTTTAATCATTTCTTTGTGACTTCTAGGTTCCATCAAAACGTTCCATCTTCCTCTTTCTCCTTCTTATTTTAATTTTCTCTTTCTCTTCCCCTTTCTTTCATAAAAATTTGTAGAACTCGATCCATGGCTTCTATTAAAAGCTCTGTAAATACTTCTTCAGCCTCTTTTTAAGTTGACGTTTTCTTTCTCTCTCTCTGTGTCTCTCCAACTCCTCTGATGACTCTTTAGTCTCCCCTTCTCCTTACTCCAAAAGGAGAACTTCATTTGTGAAGAAAACCAAAATGAAGAAACTTCATCCAAGTGCATCTCGATAACTATCATCCGAGGACATGCAAATATTCTTGGAAGTTGAACAGAAGAACATGTATGATAACTTCAAATATCGACCCATTGTTCCTAGCCATGTGATTAATCTCAGTGAGTTGAGGGATTCTCATTGTCCGATAAGTTCATTTCTAAAAACTCAGAAATTACTATGACATATTATTGTAATACTTTCTCTAGTATGGGAAATGTGCAGGTACGAAGCTATTTTTTCAAGAAGGACTCCGTCAAAGCTAGAGCTGAAACTGTGAAACCAACAAAAATATCTCCTGCACTTTTGCTGAAGGATACAAATGAACTCAAAAATCCCATTCTGGTTGTGGAACGTTGACTAGAGACTCTTCTATATGTTGTTGAAAAAGTCGTTCACATTCATAAAGACACAAGTAAAGATGTGGGTAAGCTACATATTCCTATGACTGGTCTGAATCAAGAAGGGATCTCTACGGTCAACAAGTTGGTCCAGCAAGTTAACTCTCTCAAAGATGGAGTCAGATCCTACAACACTGATCTTGGCATCTCCATCAAGACCTCTTAGTCCAATTTCTCTAAGAATGTGAAACGTTCCTACAACTTGTTCTATAGAAATGTTCTCAATACTCTTAAGTACTTTCTTGGTGATCCTAAGATCCTCCTCATGTTCCTTTTTGCTACTCCCAAACTATCTTTCAATAAGGGTCGGTCGATCTTTATAACTATCTTTGGGTTGTATATTGAGGGTTATTTACCCTCTTAACTGTTGATATGGTGTATTGTATGTTTTTGTTTGTTCTGCTTTAAGGTTTACTTGCAGCTTGTCTCTTTCTTTTTTACTATGCCAAAGGGGGAGAATATGTCCCACAATTGTTAGGAAGGTAATAATAAAGACCCCGGGATCACACAAAATATAAGAAATAGGTATGAAAAAAAGCCTAAAGAAAAGGGGAGCAATAAATCATTCTAGCAAAAAGACACGTGAATTTTTTTTCCAGAGATGTGTTGTTATCTCTTTTCCGCATTTTGTTAAATTGTGGATTAATTATCATTATTGTTAGCCCCATAGAATCCATTTATTTTGATAAACAGAACTTAACAATTATATGATCCATTTTAGGCAAAGATACCTAAGGAATAAAAAAAAAGTCAAGCCTACAACACTTAACCATTACAAAGAAGGAAAGCAATGAATTATAGTACCCGTGCAACGTAAAGAAGTAAATTCAACATTCAAGGAGAAAAAAAGAAATTCGAGATAGCCACAATATTAGTATCTAAATACGACAATACAATCAAGCGAAATATAGAGACAAATTAGGATGCATTGAAGAATAACACAAAGATCAGCTCAACAAGCAAAGAATCAAGGCATCAAGAAGATCATCAAGAGAAGATTCGAAAGGAAGAAAATCTATTTTCTCATGCATATATCTAATACATACATGAATAATCAAATCAGCCTCAATCAAGGAAACTCAAAATTCTAGATTGAAAGAAACAACCATGAGTTTTCCTTACAAGAGTAATCAACTAATATATATAAACCTCCCTTATATTTAGTTGTGAAGTACGCACTTCGATTGAACATTACCAGCTTTTTTTGTCTTTCATAAAACTTTGTATTCTCTTGAGTGTACAACTGGAAAAGAAAATAAATAGAAAGGTCTAAATGTAGGTTTTACAAGTAGAGGTTGTATCAATGTAGAAGATCTGATTTGCACATCAGATAGGAGTTTAGGTTCAAATTTTTGTATCAACTAAGTTTTCTTCAATCCCTAAAGTAAACCATTGAAACTCAAGGGGACTGGACTAGGTACCACATCGGTGATCCGAACAAGCATAAAAATATATGGTGTTGTTTTATATTTTGTCCATTGCTTATTTATTTTTTGAAAAACCTAATCTATAGGAATATTAGACTACTGACAAAATTTAGTCAACAACGATAATTTTAATTCACCCTCTCTTAACTTTCATATCTTCTACAAGAAACTATCACCGTGGAAATTGTCGAACATGTCAATCCATTGGATGGGATCTTTCTTTGTTAATCTGACCTTGTTAAATTAATAGTAATCAATGCACATCCTTAGAGAACCATCATTCTCACGCACGAAGATAACCAGAGAACCCTATCGAGAGATGTCTAGTCTGTCGAAACATTTATCTACAAGGTTTTTTAACAAATCGTTCAACTCCTTAAGCTCAATTCGAGTCATTCTATAAGGAGGGATGAAGATAGGTTGTGTATCTAGAATAACACTTGTTCCAATGTCGATTTCTCTATTGGGAGAAACCTCGCGAAGGTCTTTTGGAAATACTTTTGGGAAATCATTCATTGCAAGGACTGACTAAAAACTTGAGGGTTTAGAACTACAATCCTAAACCCAAACTAGATGTTAAATATAATCCTTAGAAATCATCTTTCTGACTTTAAGGCACGAGATAAACCGACCTATAAGTGTTGAGGTACTACCCTTCCATTAAATGAGTGGTTCTTAGAAACATAAATTTGATGACTCTTGTTCTGCAGTTGACTGAGGATTAACAAGTGTTTAGCCAGTACATTTCAAGAATGATATCAAAATGAATCATGTCCAACTCTACTAAATCAGCTGAGGTGATTTCCTCAATGATAGAGACTGGGCAATTTTGCCATACCCATTAAGCTAAGACTGATTCGCCAATAGAAGTAGTTCTGATGTGATTTTGGGACTGACATCGAATTTCATTGCAACATAAGGAGTCATAAAATAAAGTGTGATACTAGATCTAATAATGCACAACATCTAACCAAAAGACATGTAACATACCAGTTATTACATCAAGGGAACCCTTAGGTTATTGTCGAGTCTAAAGAGCATAGAACTTGTTCTGACATTGTCTGCCACCCATACTAGCTTAGGTACCCTACTGAGTTAGGCGACCTACTGAAGCCATTGAAGTGTATGGATAAGTATGCTGACAAACATCCATGCTCTTGTGTATTGCTGATGGGCAACCCTCAATCTATAACCTATCTTACCACATCAAAAACACCCAGCAGGACCAGCCATGCTCTCTCCCGGGTGGTTTTTACAACAATTCTGACACATTGCAAAAGAGCTTTCACTAGTAACACTATCTTGTCACTTTTACTATTGTGCACTATCCGTGTTATCTAAAATGAACTTACGCACAAAAGCATTAGTAGAAAATGGGGCTGGATCTAAATACCTTTGACAAAGCTAAGATCGACTACCATTTCCTAACTGCTGTTGAAAATACTTTACACTATCTATTTTAGCCCCCTTGTTATCCCAATCTTCTTGTGCTTTTTTTCCAAATTTTTTTGAGCATGAGTCATCAACTAGGATATTTCCATGTCCTTGATCAATACCGTCTTCCTACACTTTTTCACCACTGTCTCAAAATCAATGGAGATTAACTTACTCATGTGTGCCCTAGAATTAGCCACCATATTCAGAGCATATATTGAAAGCTGAGTGAAATTCAAAGATTACTCCTTCACTATCATGTTACTCTATCACAAATTTATGAACTATTGGTCCTTAGCATGTCTCATCTCAAATGAGAAAATCATGTCTAGAAAGGCAATCTTGAACTTTTCCCAATCAAAATGTCCTGCATCAATAACCATTTCAACGTTTCACTGCTTGTAAAAAATATGAGCCACTCCCTTCATCCAATAATCAACAAAATCAATACTCGGGAGTGATACCTATAATCTCAATAATCTTTTGAATTCCTTCCATCAACTCTTGTGGATCCTCATCCACTTTGTTAACACCTAATTTTGACCTTCCTTTATTTAAATTACATTTGTTTGAGCTTCTAAGTTAATGATTATATTTATCATTTAATTCCTATTATATTTATGACTTGTTGTTATTGTTGTTGTTGTTGTTGTTGTTTTGTTGTTGTTATTGTTGTTGTTGTTGTTTTGTTGTTGTTGTTGTTGTTGTTGTTGAAGTTGTTGCTATTGTTGCAGTTGTTGCAGTTCCTGTTGTTGTTGTTGTTGTTGCTACTATTGTTATTGTTGTTGTTGTTGTTGTTGTTGTTGTTGTTGTTATTGTTGTTGTTGTTGTCGTCGTTGTTGTCGTCGTCGTTGTCGTCGTTATTGTCGTTGTTGTCAATGTTGTGGTTATTGTTGTTGTTGTTACTCTTGTTACTACTATTATTATTATTTCTAGTAAAATTACCCGCACTTCACACGAGAATTTAATATTACGAAATTACAAAATAATACTTAAAATCTATCGGTCATTAAACCTAAAACTCTATATTATCTTACATACAAGATTATGTAGTAAGAACCATTAATAATGTAAAGGAAAATAAAAATTATTATATCTTATCATTTATCCTTAATAACATAAAAATAAATTAATGACTATAAATATACATATCAGGATCTGTAACATAAGCAATGATGTGTGTTAGCCACTTAACAAGAGCAAAGTACACAAATATTTAATTGTGAAGAAGAAGAAGATGTTCAGAATTTCCGTTGTTCTAAAATGAGAGGATATCCCTCTATTGATAGACAACAAAGGGTAGTGTGAACAAATTTTTATTGTGCCTTATGTGAAATGTTACAACTATTTAGAAAAGTTGTAACCCTTCGGTAAGGTTACAACCTTTTATAAAAGTCACAACTTTTCATAAAAGTCGCAACTCTTCATTAAAGTCGCAATTTTTCATAAAAGTCATAACTTTTCCTAAAAGTCGCAACTCTTTATAAAAGTCGCAACTCTTCATTAATGTCGCAACTTTTCATAAAAGTCACAACATTTCATAAATGTCACAACTTTTCATGAAAGGGGAAGGCTAGTTTTGGAAATAAATAAATTAAAAGAGAATTATGGTTTGTGGTGGCGCCACGTTGGCGGTTTTAAGGTTCTCTTTTATATAAATATATGATGATTAGAGAAAAGACATAAAGTGACACCTGAAGTTGTCCCAATTGTTTGAAAAAGACACCTAAACTATGCAAGCGTCCTATTACACCCCTTAACAATCCTGAACTGATATTATTACATCATATTTTGTCCACCTCTGGTATGGAGAGTGGATGCAGTCTCTTAAAGAGCGTGAACAAACTAAAAAAATGAATATAATTTTATTTTTACAAGTATTTTGTTATAAAATATATTTTCTTGTTTTTCTTTTTATTTTAACTTTTTCTCCTTATTTTTTTTCTTTTTCTTTCTTCATTCTTCTTCAAAAATTCATTGTCATCTTCATTGTAGCTTCTCACTTTCAATGTCACTTTTTACCACAAGTCCACCTCTCTTTTTTACTACTACTGGTTTAACTCTCTTCAATTTTAAAATTATATCTAAATATTTTATTACATTTCGAACAATTTGATAAACCCATTAGATTTCAAGATGATTAGTAGGTATTATTTAGTTTTTTTATCCAAATTTCAATTAAACTTTTTTAATTTTCGGAGAATTCCAATTCTTTCAAAATTATTATTTCTAGTTTTGAAGTTATATGAAAATGAGATAAATTAATTGATGATACCTTCAAAAAAAAAAATCTTAGAAAAATAATTAGTTTTTTTATCAATAACTCAATAAAATTTAGAAAATAGTATAATTTTGGAAAGAAAGGAATTTGACTGAAGAAGAAGAAGAAGAAGAAAGAAAGAAAGAAAATGGAGGGATGGTAGCTTGAAAGATGAAGTAAGATTTAAAATGAAATTAAAATTAAAGTAATAAAATAAAAATAAGTCAAAAAGTAAGAGAGAAAAATAAAGAAAAACTTTAAATGAAAAATAATATATTTCAAATTAAATTAACACGTGTCACACATTGATTGGTGTGTGATAACACTTGCCATTAAAAATCTAGAATTGATCGAAAAATGATGTAATGATATATGTTTGGAATTGATTAGGGGAGTAATAAAACGCCCGCATAGTTAAGGTGTATTTTTGAAAATTCGGGACAACTTCAGGTGTCACTTTATGTCTTTTCTCTTATTATTATTATTACTACTACTACTACTATTATTATTATTATTAATATTATTATCATTACTATTATTATTATTATTGTTAATAATAATAATAATAGTAATATTTTTATTATTATTATTATTATTATTATTATAAGTATTTTTATTTCTATTATAATTAATAATATTATTAGTCTTATGGTCGGCACATTTTTTGAAAAATTAGTAATAATCATAACTTTTAAACTTTCTATGGTCTTCATCTAATATTAAGTTTCTCACTAATTAAATTAGTTATAAGTCAATATTTTTTGTCCATATTTTTGTTAAACCATTATCGAAAAGATATTATTAGTATTTTTATTTTCTACATAATTATATAATGTATTACTTATTAAGTAAGAAGCTCAAAAGATTTAATTTAAAGAAGAAAAAGACTATCAACCAGACTAGCCTATATCTTGCATCCAATTAAATTTCTTAATCCATCAGTAACCCATTTTTTTAAATTCAAAACGATCCAAAATCAGCTAAATCAGCCCAAAGTCCCAAACCATTAGCCCATATAAATTCTAAATAATCTGATACACCCATATTTCTCTAAGACCTAATTTTAATAGCTACAACCGCTACGTCATCTCCTTTTTTTCTTCTTTGAGAAAAATTGAAAGCTTCTCCTTTACCATGGTGAGATATTGTCATGTTATTACAATGCAAGATTTATCATTTTCATCATATCCTCTCATCCGTGACACAATAGACCAAAATAGTTTTGAAATTTATTTCTAAGAAAAAATCAACTTTTCAAAGAATTTATTTTTATTTCAAACAGATCTATTGACTTTCATTTTTCATCAAAAACTTCAAATCCAAAAACACAAAATGAAGAACCCTCGTTATCTACTCCTTAAAGCATTTGGAATCCATTTTGGACAAGTTTTTTCGCCGCCTTGTTCACCCAAAAGCTTGATAACATCTTTGAGTTTCTTTTAGCAGTGTTCTTCTATTTTGGCACGTACCACAACACAAACTTTATATTTTAATTAACTTGAGCCAGACACACTTTTATTTGCAAAAAGGGTATAGATCTGAGGCTCAAAGACACCCCCGTTCACTGACCCCACAAAAGGTGATTCTCGCCCCTTTTATCTATGTTTCGTCTCTATGATAAAAGCTCTACGTGTGCTTGTAGAAATTAATATATTGAGAATAATTTTTTAATTCTATTTGTGCTCTATGATATTTATGCGTCGAGAGTGATTATCGCTTTGTTTAGCTATAATGAAACTAAAGTTAAAAAAGTGTCTTTGTTGATTTTTGTGATCTAAAGACATTTTCCCACCTTGTTTGAGACATTATGAATTAAAGAGCAATTGTGTTTTAGTTCGTATGAATCAGTTTATGCTCCAAGTAGATAATCATTTGGTAATTCTATCTATTCCTATGTAGAAATGTGTTTAATGATATAATGTTTTTTATTTAATTTAAAAATTGCACCACATGTATTTTTCCTAATAAATTGTAAAGCCATAATTCCAGGCATTTAGCTTCCCTCGATATTTCTACACCAACTATTTGTGAGGTCTTTAGCTTCTTCCTGTTTTCATTAGCACATATTTGTGAAGTTTTTCTTACTTGTCCATTATATTTTCTTTAAAGAGAGTCAGTTTCTTGCCATATTTTTTTTGTAAAAATCTGTTTAGAGATGCTTGTGCACTGAAAAAAGCACGGGTTGAAAATAGTAGTCCTGACGGATTGAAATGGGTAACCCTGAAAGTTAAAAGGATTTAAAAATAGCCCTTGCGGGTTAAAAGTAGTATGCTAGTTCTCTGGAAGATTTTATGGATCACATAAAATCAATGAAGCTCTTGATACCACTATTGGTGTTTTTTTACAAATAGGGCAGCACAAAAACATTGAAAATATTTCTCAATATTTTTTATTAAGAATAATGGGGCTTTAAATAGTCAACTCGATAACATAATCTACAGAAAATTTGCATAACAAAAATTCAAAAAAGGCTAAATAATCTCAACAATTAGAACAACCTAACAAATATTTAAGATTCAAATTCATCCGAAAACTAGGTAACTTATTATGTTAAAAAAATGATTGCAGTAACTAATAAAAATCTCAATAGTGTCTCCCCTATTAAAGGCATGATGACAATTAGGAAAATTTGTGAAATGTGCCCAAGGTGTAGGACCATACGAGATACTTGAACAAGTTGGAGCAGTGGGTTATTGCTTCACTTAATTCCTAGTAAGATATCATTTATTTATTTAGTGTTTCAAGTCTCTATTCTATGTAAATGTATATAAGAGTCCTCTCATATGCTTGAAACACCAGCTTTATAGCTTGACGAGAATTATACTTATGTGGAGGAACCAGTGGCGCTATTGTTACAATAAGAAAGTGCTCTAAAGTTTAAAGAAACAAAAGTTATATGCAACAACAAAATTTTTCCATGAAATACCACCGATCAATTTTACTTCTTTAGAAGTACCCATTAAGAAGCTTTGACATATATTTGGATTCGAACCACTACTATCAAAACTCAGGGCAATACGTCATTCATTTCATTTTTTTTTTTGTTATGTTTTGACTTGGCACAAAGCTTAAGAATATAAAGATGACTTTTGAATATTTTGGTCTTAAACTAAAGAAGATATGTAAAGTGTATCAAAATGAACTTTAGTCTTGTGAACTTAAATATAACATGTGATTATTAGAACTAAAGTGTTTTCAAAAAAGGAAAGATGGATTTTTTTAAAAAGATAAAAAAGGAATATTCGACAAACAATTTGAAAAGGAGGGAGTAATATATTTGAATTACTTAGACATGAGTGTCATCATATGTTTATGATTCATAAATGGATTTGTGTTATTTTTTTAGTTAAACTTGAGCATAGAAAGAATTCCAATAATAATCTTTACGTGGGCTAGCGCTGCAACTTTGGTCCAAAAAAGTCATGAAGAAGATAAGAAAAAGATGTGGAGAATGACTGTAAAATGAAGAAGAAATGGAGCTCAAATATAATCTCAGATGGGGCTCGCATCAGGATTAAGGGCCTAATCACTACTATAATTTCAAATGATTTGTTTAGAGATCAAGGACATGTAAATTAATTTCATTGAATGCTACTTATTTTATTGATGCAACCCGAAAGGGAACTGTTAAAAGATTCATAAATTCTTCATGGTAAGTGCCGAAATGTCAGTTTTTGAAATAATTAAAAGTGAATAAGATAACTATCGTTGTTAGTCTGTTAACTTATATTGATTGATATTACTAATACTGTGTGTTAGTGAATTTCCCAGCTTACAAAATGGTGAAGTGAAACAAGGAAATAGATATTGGTAGGGAAACAAGGGTACATAGGACTATTTACATAGCGAGATATATTTGTTGTAGTGAAGCTGCCGTATAACTATAATTTTGAGTGGTATGGGGGTGCAACTATCCGTTGCCTATATGGAGTTGCAAATTGTTCTATTTTTCTTTGAGCCAAGTCTCTAAGATACAAGGTAACTTAAGTTTCTTGTGAATTGTTATATCTAGAATGCCTAACCTCTCAACTCATGGTCAACGAAACCCAACAAATGAATTACTCATTCCTTCATCAAGTTAATAGTGACCCCTAAATCCATACAGAAATTAATATATTTCTCTTATGCCCCCTTCAAAAGCTTTCGTTTTCCCCTTCCAAAATAGCAAAGGTTAGGCTTCATCGACTACCAAGTCCAATGTGGCGATGATCCCACCTTTGTGAGTGAATAGTTCATTATATTATGTCGGTAACAATCTTTTTAGAAAATTGTTTTCTTTCAAGTTTTTAGATTAATAGTTTTATGTATGAAAAAGTAGATACAGCAAAGAATTACTATCAAAACACAAGTTAACTTAATAATTTTAATGGATGGATGGAGAATTTTCCATTCAAGGAAAGCTATGTTTAATGGATAAAAAAAGAAAAATAGATAATTATAATTAGTTCAAGTTGTGAAATTAAATAATGTAACTTTCTATTATTCAGCCATAATGGGCCTATATATTATAATTTGTAAATCATTATTACCACACTAGAAGAACTATTGGTAAAAGGAACAGTTTACTTTGGACACTTAGGGCTTTTTTGACCATGAAAAATGTGAGTATCTGAAAAAAGTAGTTTTTCATTTTCAACCTTAAAAATGATACTTTCTCGATCCCAATTTAAATAACTCACTTACTTTTTTAGTTAGTGACACAAAATAATGACACATTTATTTATATAGTAACAATTTTATTTTAAAATGTCAACTTTACCCCTAATGAATTAATTTACATCCACACTAGCATCTACGACTTATTTTGGACCGCAAGTTTCAAAAGTATTTCTTTATTTCATAAACATCATGCCAAGCCAAACTATGCCATATAAATTGGTAAGGAGGGAGTACTATTTATTGTTTCTTGTACTTCAATTATCCGATTATTTGAGGTAGTGACTATTCCTCCTTTAGTGTTCTTTGTTTAACATTTTGTCTTGGCTTCTTCTCTCCCATTTTTAGTCGATCTATTTTTGTAATATTTTTACTTGAGCAAAGGGTATATTGAAATAATCTTTCTAGCTTGTTGGGGTAAAGTTTAGATACACACTACCCTCTTTAGACCCCACTTATGGGATTACACTGGGTATTTTGTTATTGTTTAGTTTTGAACCTGAGATCTCATTTGTACCAACCCACTTCATTTACCGTTAGGTTAAACCCTCGATGCTCCATTAAAAAATTTTCAAATAACAATTTGTATAGTTGATCCTATACATATACAACAAATCTAGATGTGTTCTAACTATCACAATCAAATTAAAGATCATATGCTCTACACTTACCATGCAAATACCTAACTCTACTATTTTTTGAAAACATAACAACAACAACAAGATACCCCGTGAATCCCACTAACTGGGCTCTGGGAAGGTGATGTGTATGAAGACCTTACCACTACCTAGTGGAGGTATAAAGGCTATTTCCGAAATACCCTCCTCTCAAATGCAATTAGTTGCTAACATAGAGACCATAAATAACTAGAAAATTTAGCCAACATGAAAAATTAACTTGACATGCTATATAATGTGACATTATGCATTTCCCACGTTAGATGTTCAACATGGCAGATTCGCATGATCTGATGCCCATTTTAAACTTTGTTAGTTCATTACAAACTTTGTAAGGAACTGAGATTTGCTATTGTTAGAACAATAATGGAAGAAGAATAGTATAGACAATTCTACTTATAATAGGAATAGAAATGAGAATAGTATATAGAATCCTACTTGGTAAAGGATTGTATTTTAGTGTTTATAATAGCCTTTTTGGATTGACTTATTGCTTTTGGCTTAAAAGCAAGTAGTCATAGGTTAGGATTTCTAACTTATGTCTTTTGGCTAACTTTTATTATTTTTACTTAGAAACAAGTCCTTAAAATATCATTTTAGTTGTATCCAAACAATGTAAATTAGTTAAAAGCTACGTTAGCTTAAAAGCACCTAAAGTAACACAATCCAAGTACGCTCTAAATAAAATCTTTGTGTAATAATGTAAATGCAAAATCCCATAATATTTTTCTCCTATAATACTCACATTGTATTAGAAAATTGTTGAGAAACTTCAAGGGAAGAAAACTTAATCAGACAGGTCACTCTGTGTCAACTTCAAACTACTCTTGTGACTTATTTGTGAAATATTTTGTTTCGTGGGTGCCTTGCGAAAAGAAACACAACCACGAGTCTTGATGTTTGTTCACATGTCCTAGCTCCATGTGCACAAATATAATAGACTTGAGTCTGATAGTATGATCCTTAGTTAGGAGACAACTCAGCTCAACTTGACCTTTTCTTGTTTTGCATTATTCTTTTGATAGACTCAGTATGTACGCGGTCTATTTTGGACTTATTGGTTATTTGGTATCGAGTTCTGGAGTAGGAGCTAGAGTGGGTCCCTGATGAGTCTAGATGTGGATTTGTGGTATTATTTGGGCCACTATTGAGTTGGCAAAGGAATTTGACTCATTGGAGTTTGTTTTCTACGGTTTGAGCTTGTATAGATTATTATTGCTCTAGCTTTAAGGATACCATTTGCATCTCATTCAGCCGGGTGAAGTCCCTATGTATCACCCATTGATCAATTTCCAGCCCTGAATGGGTTATTCAACTTTATGTTCGAGCACACTTATCCTTTTATCAGTTTCAAGTCCCTGCTGGAGGGCACTTTTCCCCTTTATTCACTTTCAATTTTTGACTGGGCGACTAACCCTTTGATCACTTTCAATTCCTCATTAGGCGACTATACAATATTCCTTTTTTATCTTTACCGGAGTTGCTATCCGAGAAAGGTTATGGCACTTCTACAAATACCCCTACTTTATCTTATTTATTTCCTAGATATTTTGTATACCTATCATTCTTATAGAGGTCCGTTTGGATTTTATTTAAATTTGTGCACTAGTGTACCTTCCGGGCTAATGGGGTCCAGTTAGGTTTAGTTCGTTGTAGTTACTTGATTTCTTTTCTTAGTACACTACTGCACATTCCCTTTAGCTTTCCATTCTTTGACCTATGTTGTGTTTAAATTCTAGCATTTAATATTGCTTTTACTTTTCTTTCTTAATTGGCTTATGATGCCTACTGAGTACCTATTATTTTCATACTCATGCAACACTATGCATCTATTTTGTGATGTAGCTTCGAGCACTAGTTATCAATGTTGAGATCGAGCCTACAATTGCTAGATTCAGAGGATAGGGTGTGCACATGTCATTTTGGACTCTACCTGTCTCCAGGGGATCTTATTTATGTATATATATTTTAGTTTATTTCCGCTTATTGATCATTTTTTGTATTTAAATTGTATTTTCCACTTTGTTTCCTCCCTTACACCCATTATTTCTTATTCCGGATTACTGCTAGCTTACCTACTAGTGAGTGACAGTAGATGTTATCTTGACTCAAAAAAATTTGTTCGATACACATCTCTTTCAACATTTTTGGGTTACTGGCTAGCTTACCTACTAGTGAGTGATAGTAGGTGTCACGACTCATGGGTACCCCCTAGATGTAACATGTCGTATAGAACCCCGAAGGACTCCATACAAGCAACTTAACTATCATAACATAAGAAATAGAACAATAAGAATAAAACAATTCAAGTCCAACACATTTTATAAAAATGAAAAGCGGAAGTCTAGACACTTTGTCTCATAATAGCCATCTAATACAATATAATGAAATTGGGCATAGCAAATACATCATGTTCAAAAAGGAATTACATGAAAGAAACTAAAACAATAACTCCGTTGTCGAAGCATGAGGACTCACCAAATCTCAGGAAAATCACAAACTCAACTACTAGCCATGAGACTCGGAACCTGTCTATCGAATCCTACATTTGGGAAAAATGTAGGCAAAAGTATGCAGTAGTACAAAATTGTCACGCCCCGAGCTACCCCCGAGACGCGGACACGGAACCTAGGACCACAAGTGATCCCAAGCTAACCCTGCTGGCATGATCATGAGCATACTAAAGGTAAACTAAATAATATAAACTATGCGGAAGCTATAATCATAAATAAATATGAAATGATGGGGAATACCTATATACTAAATCTGAAATGCATGAAAACTGATGAATTTAATACAAAGAAAATATTAACTCAATACTAAGATGAATCTAACTATGTCTCAAATAAGCCTCTAAACTGACTAGAAATGTTGGTACATGCCCCAACTTGATCTAGCAAAACTGAAACTACAAACTAAAAGTGATAAAGATAAACATGTCACTAGTCCTCGAAGAATGAGGACTCACCACTGATGTTGCTGAACTGAAGATCGGGAACCAATCTAAGCGTGATCTGGATGCTGAGAACCTGAACCTACATCATGAGAAGATGTAGCGCACGTAAGCGTCAATACTTGAAAGGTATTGAGCATGCAGGATAGAGTAAAGCTGAAATAAACATATAATTGAATGAGAAATAAAGCAAGAGCATAATCTTAAGATGATATAGATACTGAATACTGAATACTGAGCTAACTGAATGCAATGACCAAATTTATAACATGTTGAAACTGAATACTGACTGTACTATAAATGAGGTCAATGCATTAGAAATTTAGTGAACTGTGGGAGCTACTAATAACCGACAATAAAACCACACGAGCTAAATGTGGAGTCTGATGTATACGCCCCATTGAGAGGACCCAATATACCCGGCCAAAGGTATAAAGGCATGACTGGCGTGATCAGTAACTGATATTGCCCACATAGGAGACTTACACCTACGTGGATCATAGTTCTGGTACTATATGGGTATGCTGAACCCTTGTCCAACTCGGTATTTTGCTACTCCCAATAGATTAAGTGAT
This sequence comes from Solanum piurae, assembly GCA_029582685.1. NCBI lineage: Eukaryota > Viridiplantae > Streptophyta > Magnoliopsida > Solanales > Solanaceae > Solanum > Solanum piurae. The sequence continues at coordinate 165 of JAJOOO010018428.1, read as the reverse complement.
TAACAAATTATGACTGAATTTATGTAATACTGGATAGCTCAAAACTGAACATGCAAAACTGAGAATGCAATAATTAATCTGATAATGATGCATTCATAAACTGAGGCATGTATAACTGAATACATTATGACTGAAATACTGAATAACTCAAAATACTGACATGTA
>JAJOOO010018427.1:0-22943 GCA_029582685.1 Solanum piurae | reverse complement strand
TAATGACATTTTTACTACACATGCAAAATCTTGAACTTGGATTGAACAAATATGCAGATAGATTTGACGAAATTTAGAGTTAATTTCCGAAGTGATTACTCAAGTTTAAATAACTTTTATTTCTGTTTGGACTAGAATATTATTCGACTACCGTCATTTTCCTCACAATATATTAAACATCAAAAGACACTCCTTCTCTACTTCCTATGGCATGTCATGTCATATTAAAACTCTATTATTTATAAGTGATTTATTTAACTTATAAAAACTCATTTAGGATTTGATTGCATTTTTCTAATGAAATAAGAATGTCATCCAATTATTCATAAGATTTTATCTATAAAGATTAAAATTTCTTATTTATGTATTCTCTCTTAACTCTTTATACAGTTTAGCATAGTATAACAAGTTAGTTATCATTTAATTTATTAATTACAAAATTTAACTTACAACTCTTAATTATCAATGGTACTGCAAAGAAAATAACAATCCTATCGACAACATTATATCATCATAAATTTCATAATAAGTCCTTTTAGAAAAATAATAAAAAATGTATGAGCAGAAAACCAATAATGAAAGATATAAATTTATGATTTAGGGAAGCATTAATCTGAACATATGAAAACTTCAATGAAGAGGGTCTTGTCACCGCTGACGGAGTTAGGATTTTCAATAAGGGGTTCAAAATCTGAAGAAGTAAATACATGAACTAGCCGAAGGATTTCAACATCTATATATACATAAAAAATCATTTTAACCATATATAAATAATAATATATTTCTTGGACCTAACAATATGTTGGCTCCGCCCTGTCACGATTATTTATTTATTTATTTATTTACAAATGTGTGACGTGTTTTGTACAAGTTATATATAATCTACAATTAAGTACTGCCTAATTAAGGAATAATTTTGTTATACTACCGTGTTGCTTCAACAGTTGAAGTATGGTGTGCAACCTTTTTTATATATAAAAAAAAATTATAGTTAAAAAATATTAAAATTAAAATCTAGACATATGAGAACATTTTTTAATCGCGTAGAAGGCATGAGTCGAGTTAAATGAGTTTGAAAAGTCTAAAAGTTCAATGTGATAATATGGCATGACAATTAGGAGAAAAGGAGAATTTTATACGTTCAACGATCAACGCTAAAATATATTAGATCGTATTAATTTTACATTATACAATATTGTGAAGCAATCAAAATGTTTAACTATATGACATCAAAATTATAAGATATTTCATCAACTAAGAAAATTTTCATAGAATTTTCCACTTATAAGTATTTTTTTTTTGTGAAAAACATTTTCTTTCACATCAAACACACCTTAACATCTTGAATAGTAATTATAATATTTACATAGAAAATATTAGTCTGAGTCATAAATGACATATGTAGGTGGATGTATTCAGGATATTATTCACAAGAATATGATAGTAAATCTCTATATAAGGTAGATTATTTATACCAAATACATTATATTGACCAATTTTTCATAAATAAAAGATCTTCTTTGACTCATTAACCAACTTTCCATAAATAAAATATTTTGTTTGACTCACTCTTTAAAATTCAAAATTGAAATAAAAAATTATATTTGATAAGTTCTTAATGAATAAGTACTATAAATACTGTAATAATAAGAAGCATTCTAAACACACACACAAAAGAGACCTCTCTTTGTACAAAATATAGTCAAAGCTTCACCCATTCAGTTTTTTTATATGATTAGAGGCTAAAAAACTTGCTATTTTATGTGATGCTGAAGTTTACTCATTATATTCTCCACAATGGAAACTCTATAAATTTATCAACAACAGATTAATTATTAATTTCCAATAAGTAATCTGTTGCAGGTAAATTCATAGAGTTTTGTAATGTTGGAGTAAAAAAAATTAGACCAACTTCAACATCACATAAAACAGCAAACTTTTTAGCTTTTTGAATGAGTCCATTTCTTCTCTTTAACAAAAAAAAAAAAAATAAGAAATACTCTTAAACACACATATACACCCCAAAAAAAAATCCCTTTTTGAACAAGGAAAAATGGGCAAATATATCCCTCTACTTTGTGTTAAAGTAGATATTCCCTCATTTAAAAAGTGACGCATATATATAGCTCGTCGTCTAGCAAATGATGTATGTTTACTCTTTTTATTAATAGGCATATATTTACTAAATTAAATATATAAAAACTTATATCTAACAAAACTAAGTGACAATCAAAATGTTTAACATTTTAAGAACATCCCTTACTCTCTTTACCCAATTATGTTGGTGATTGTGGGCCGTCTCGATCTGGGGCAGATCTACGTGGAAAGGTGGGGGTGTCATGGCACCCAGTGATCTCGGAAAAAACGTTTTATACATATGTATACATATATTATAATTAAATATATATTAACTTTGCCGTCCAATGACTGAAATGCCGAACAGTTCAATTGGTGAAGGAGGTTGGCTGCCACACAGGCAATGCGGGTTCGATCCTTGCTACAAGCACTATTCTTTTTGTTTGCTCCTTTTTTCCTTTTTTTTTTGTCTTTTTCATTAATGCAGGCTTTAATTTTTTTTTCTCCATTCATTCTTATTTATTTACTATTCTTTATTAATTCAAATTGACTCCTTTTCACAATTAATTTTTAATTTTTTTACTTTCTCTTTCACTAATTATTAATCTCTTGATATGATTGTTACGTGTTTATTCTTTATCAATTAATGACTACTGAATTATGAACGTCAAATAAATATTATTAAGAATATATTTAAATAGTTAGTTTTAAAAAAATATAAGTTTTAAAAATGATGAATACTATTATTAGAATATTTTTTTAATTTAAAGGTTTTTTCGATATTCACTAACGTTCTTGCTAAGTAAAAGGACTAGGCTGAAACTATATTTTTTATTTTTTCCCTACTACATATCTCCAACAACACATAAAGTCAATGGAATATGAATATATTAAGTTCATAATATTAGATGGTTTATACAAGCTCAAATTTTAATGTGAAAAATCTTTTTTTTTCCTCAGTTTCAGCGAATAAGACATCTAATTTCCAAAAAGTAAATAAAAATTGAATTGTTTAGTTATCTCTAATCTCAGAATATCTAAAAAAAAATATCAATAACATGCATATTTGATCGATTTGTTTATAAAAATAAAAAAGGATTAATAACCCGAATTGTAACCCAAAATTAAAGCAACCGATCCTTTTATCTTACTTGAACGATGTGGCACCCACAACCTCCAAATCCTAGATCCACCTTTGGTCTCGATCATAAAGTCATTAAAGCAATCACTTGAGATTTCAAATTTTTTAGGGCTCCCACTTTATATATATATAAAAATTTGAAAATATTTTTTTGGGTAGAAAATATGATCGTAACGTTTACTTTATTTAATGTGGATATCGTTATAATAATTGAGAAATAAAATAGTGTTTAGTTAATTATAGCATTCTTTCTTACGTAGCTACTTACTTTGTTGACTTATTTATATCTTGGTGATTATCATGAACCCACATTACTATTTATACATTTACCTTTTTATTCGATCCTTTTTCTATTTTTATTCTCTCGTTATTGAATATTCTAAAGTCTACCAAACCATCTTGTTTACTTTATTTAATGTGGAGGTCGTTGTAATAATTGAGAAATGAAATAGTGTTTAGTTAGTTGTAGCATCCTTTCTTGTGTAGCTACCTATTTTGTTGACTTATTTATATCATGGCGATTATAATGAACCCACATTACTACAGACTTTATTATTCTAACTTTATATTATATTTTTTTATTGAAAATTTTCATTATTTACATTTTTACTTCATAAGGTCAGCGTACATGCTACCTTCTCGAGACTTCACTTGTAGAATTACATTGAATATGTTATAGTTATTTAATTTATATATGACAACTAAAAAAGATAAGATCTATTTATGAAATTTTGATGTAGGCCTCCAAACTTGTTGAGATGATCCTGGTGACCATGCATGCTTTAGAATATAAATACTCTACAATTAAGATTCTTTGATATTTTGCAAAAGGTGAGCAGTTATTGTAATACCATATAAAATTAAGATTCTTTGATTTTTTGCTAGTATAATATTTAATTAGTGTTAGACTTGAATTTGATATTTATTTAGTCGATGCCTTAAGACAAACCCTAATAGCAGTTGTCGCTTGTTAGGGTTATGCCTTGATTTACCTTTTTCTTGAAGGAAAGTTAAAGTATTATTATAATTGTTTTTACTTTTACTAAAAGAAAAATAAAGTTCTCTTTCATATTTGGTTATTCTTTCCTGGGAGGAAAAGTTTGAAACTCTATAAATTGAAAACCCCTCTTCTCATACCAACACAAGAGCATTCACATAGTAGTCGTTTAAGAGTTTTGTTTAGGGGGAGATTTTCTCCAACCCGTTTCAATATTTTCTTTTATATTAGTTTTTCATACGTAGGCCAATTGGTCAAGAACCTGATTAATAATATGTTTTTAATATGCTTTTCTTTTTCATATGTTTTACCACCTCTATAATTTGCAATTGTAAGCTTCCGCATAACGCCCTTAATCTTTCGATCCCAACATCTCCTACTTCACTGAGTTATAATTCTAAAAAGATTTAGCTTGGTATATTCTATCAAGAGAAATATAATTATACATACTCAGATATTGAAAAGAAATGGTTATATACATGGGCGCTGCTACATACTCTTTAGAGTGTCCAATTGGACACCCTTCATCGTGAAATTATTCCGTATATACAAGTAAAATAATATAAAAAGTGGTTAAATAACGTATTTTGGACACCCTTAACACAACAAAGTGTTATAGCCTAGTGATTTAAGCTGCCTTGAAAGAGCCAAGTCTTTAAGCGTTTGTGAGTTCAATTCTCGCTAGTAGCAGCTTTATGCTTTTTTTCATTTTTTTTCAAATTTTTTCATGTATATTACGTTCTTTTTTTCAAAAAAAACTGTGTATTACGTAGTTCAATTTTAAAATTTCTAGTGCACTCTTTCATCTTTTTCCTCTTTTTTTCAAATTTTTTCATGTATATTACATAGTTTAATTTTTAAAATTTCTAGTGCACTCATTCATCCAAAAGGAAAAATGTACTCGTGTACAATTCTTGGACACCCTTCGTGAAATTTCTGGCTACGCCACTGATTATATAATGTTCAAAGTTTAAAGACAATATCTAAACAATCAGAGGTATATTTCAATTAAAATATCTTACTAAATTTTTCTAGATAGAATGAAAGGAGACCTTACATATTAATCATGTAGTAAGTTGGTCCAGTTTTATAAGGTTAAGCAAGTGAAACGTCAATTGTCATGACCCCACAATAAGCCTCGTCTTTATAAGCCTAGTATTATTTTTTCATTAGATCATCTTTATTCACTTATACTTCGTATTAAGTATTTTTAAGAATTAATAAAAGAATTTCAACTCAAATATATGCACATATAGCTTCATGAAAATAATCAAATTACCAGGACACCATATGCTTATATTGTGAATTAGGAGAGAAAATTTAAGAAAAATGCAAAAGAGGAATTGACAGTTGAGAATAAACCAACAACAATAATAATAACATATTCAATGTACTCCCACAAGTAGAAATTAGGAAGGATAGCGTGTAAAAGGGCTATTTCCGATAGACTCTCAACTCAAATCAAGCATAACAAAATCAATAAAAAGGAGATACGGTAGTGAAGAACCATATAGAAAATAACGAGGAAAAGAACATTAGTAACAACCAATAGTACAATAACCGAAGCAAATAAAAGAATAAACCAGAGACTTCCTTTCAATAATGTCCAACAAGCTAATAGTATTGAAGCAGTATGTACTGTACTATGCAAATACTAGTACAACCATTGAATAAACTTCTTAATTACTGATGAAAATTTCAATAAAACTAATTTACTGCAAAGAATACCAGAATAAAAAATAAAATAAAAAGTCTTGGAGTTTCACTTTCTTGAAATTACAACAGTGTAATATAGTTCATAATTACTGATGAAATTTTTGACAACATTTTTTCTGTGTGAAGTCCCTTATTAAGAAGGGGAGGGGGTGTTGTGGCTTAACACAACAATTTTTATGTTTGGTTGATATTACAAATAATGGGAACTCCACTGCACTCCAAGCAACAAATCCCAAAATCTATCAAAAGAATCAAGAAAAAACTTTGCAAAACAAATATCAATGTATCTGCTATTCTGCCCTTTATACAACAATCAACAGAGCTCATTCTCTGCTTGTCCAACTCAAAACTTTTCATGTCGGGAGATAAAAGCATACCCTTGTTCCTTCTCCCTGAGTTTGAGCTCTATTTTGATATCATACAACATATTCTACAATGCTGCTTACTTAATCACAGTCCAAGCCACATACCTCTAAACTGAGTCCACCTTTGGCGGTAAATGGGTTGAGTCGGACCCACAATAAGGAGCAGATAGATGCGAGAAGGATGGACCAGACAATAATGATGGTTGGAACGTTGTTTTGTCTACCCATGACACCCTTGAGGAAGGGATACAGATGAACAATGACCCATAAGGCGAAGAAAAGTCTACCGAATAGAGGACCCCAAGAATCATAACCATTGTTGATTGCATCTGAGACACCGACTACAACTCCAATGATGTTAAGAATTAACAAAGTCATAGGAGGAATCAACAAAGATGTCCACTTGAACAGATAAAGCTCAGAAAAATCCCCATCATCTGCTGCTTTGGAAGTAACAGTGAAGCTAGTGTTGACACCAGCCAAAACTTTAAGAAGACCTTGGAAAAGAGCAAATAGGTGAGATGAGGCACCACCAATCACCCAAAACTGCTCGTTTCTCCACCAGTCATCAATAGAAACACCTCCCCATTGCATCTCAATAACACTCGTCACAGCAATCATTATGAAAAGTGACATGAAAAGAATGCTAGCATAGTTGCTAATCTGCATTTCAGCAAAATATCATGTGATTAGTTGAAAGCAGTGATTCAACAAAGGCCTACATGCCTCAGAACTGAAGATATAGAGTGCATGTAATATGAGCAAATAACAAAAACCTCGAAGCAAGGAATGCTGAATGGGCAGACTTACCTCTGGAACAATAAATTTCCCTGTAAGCAAACAGACGGCCGGCAATGTACAATATATGATCAAAGGAATAGAAGTCAATGGGTAGACCACTGAGTTTATGTACGAAAACCGCTCCAGAGGCTTCAGACCACACCCATATCCATACCAAATTGGACAATGTCTACTGAAGAAAATTTCAACAGATCCCAAAGCCCATCGCAGAACCTGGTGAAGACGATCTGAAAGATTGATAGGAGCTGACCCTTTAAATGCAGGCCTATCGGGCATGCAGTAGACGGATCTCCAACCATGGCAGTGCATCTTAAATCCAGTAAGGATATCCTCAGTAACAGATCCATAAATCCATCCAATCTGGTGCATATGACAAGTTAGACCAAATGCAGAGTGCATTCCAGAAAATTCAAATAGGTTATAGAATTTCAGCATTTTTTTTTTACCTCTTTGCCCCATTCTGTTTTGTCTTCATAACCACAACTAATAACATGTATTGCTTCTTTCAAGAGAGATGCTGATGTTGCTCCTGGAGGAATGCCACCATCTTCTAGAAGTGTTGAAGCAACAAATACCGGTGATTGGCCAAATTTCTTCTCAAGTTTTATCTGAGGCATGAGGGCTGCTTTTTCACTATCAATTCCTGCAGAAAAAAGCAAGTTAACAACAATTATGCATACAGTAATCTGAAGTTTCACTATGAGTAAGGGAGGAAGAACATGCTCTAGAGATTGTAAATCTGATTTAATCAAAAAAGAGGGATGACGAAAAGATAAAACATAAAAGAGTTGGGATAGAGGAACTCCGAAAGTAGTTCCATTAGGATGTTTCCTTGCAAAAGAGGCAAGTTGAAAAGGGATCCAAATTTATTAATCTAAAGACTTAAGTCTACAAATTAGCCATTAGGAGTGGCTTCTCAAAGTTCCTTTGCATACCTTCAATTCCTTCCTCAATATTTTCAAGGGCATGAATTTGTGGTGAAGCCTCTTTGCTCTTTGGCTTTTTTTTGTTATCCTTGGTTGTTTTCGCTTTCTTATGCTTCTTTCGAGAACCGAAACAACAGCAACACCATTTCGGCCAGCAGTTGCATGTTTTTCCTGGAGGTTTTGTCTTCTTTGGAGCATCATAACCATAAAGGGCTTGCCTCCTGAAGACACATCCAGTGCCCACATAAATTGGACCCTGGATCCCATCAAGTCCTTTCATATTGATCTGTTACCGCAAATGGAATAAAATTAGCTTACTGTCAGGCAAAATGGTGCATATCGTAAACTTATGCAATAACATAAACAGTGCATAGGTGCAACATTCCATAACAAAAAACCCAGAAGAAGGCATTTTACGTACATCAAAGAAGACCACATTGCGGTTGGAGTATCTGTCATGCCTGTCAATACCATCAAATCTTTGAGGAAATTGTACGTAGCATATTTTCTTTCCTGAAGTTGGGTCCATCATAAAGCACATAGCTTCTCTCAGTGCCTTACTGTTATTTATATAGTGATCACAATCCACATTGAGCATGTAAGGAGCATTTGATATGACTGCTGATACACGCATCTAGAATCACATTTTATAAAGGGTCAAAAGCCTATCCAGTGCAATTTTTTTAAAAAGGAAGCAAGGGGGAGGAAGAATGAGGACAAATGGAAGACAACTTACCAAAGCATTCATGGCACCAGCCTTCTTGTGGTGGTCAAATCCAGGACGTTTTTCACGAGAAACATAGATAAGGCGAGGCAATACATTCCCTTCAATATCACGGACACCATCATTACCCAGGAAGACCTTTTCAATTACAAGAATGGAAATTAGGTTAGTTCACAATAGTTAAATCTTAAAATATCACCATTAAAGTTAGGATATAAAAGAGATCAGACTTATACCTGAATCATTCCAGGATGATCCCTGACAAGATTTCCTGGCCAAGGTGTTCCATCTTGCATGGTCCAGCCATCTTCAGGAACCTTTTGTGCTGTGGCAACCAGCCCATTTATCCGAACCTTGAATTCTTCATAATCTCTCTGCACAAAAAAGAATAGTCCCAAGTTGTCTTAGCAACAGGTCTTTATAGTCATACCATCAAAGGAAAATGTCGAGAAGAACATAAATTTGATAATTTGCACACCTTCATAGCACGACGTTCCCTCACAAATGATGGGTGTACTTTATTTTTCAGATAATCAACCTTCAAAGAAAAATACCACTCCGGCGCTCGAGGCTCTATGTTGAACTTTTTGCAGAATGGGACCCATTTCCTTGCGAACTCAGATGTTTCAGAGAGAGCCTCAAAAGTAAGCATGGCAGCACCATCATCAGAGACATAGCATGAAACCTTGTCCACTGGATAGTCACAAGCGAGAATGGAGAGAACAGTATTTGCAGTAATAAGTGGAGGTTCTTTTAGGGGATCCACCGTACTAACAAATATATCTACAGGGGCTAACCCAGAAGGCTTCCCTTCTTTCTCGTACCTGAGAAAAACATTTAACTAAAAGGTAAGGACATGACCAGAGAGGCATGTACACACACATATTTTTAATAAGGGTAACAACCAATGTACACAAACATTATTATATACAAATGCATTGTTTATGCATACCTCAGAGATAGCCTATCCAAGTATGTCTCTCGACGAATTGGACACCATTTAGGGAACTGATCAAATATCCATGACACAGCAAACCATATTTCACATATAATAGATAGCAGCCATAATACATATGCATCATTGACAGGGTGCGTTATTCGATAGTGGAAAAAGAGCCCAACAACAGCAAGACGAACTAAAATGGATAATCTGTATGGGCTTAGCCTGCTAGAGGCAATAGGCAGCTTTCTCGAAAGTGGTTGTCTTCCTTCATCCATCCTGCAAACAGAAATATAGTAAGAACGATAAATCTTACTGATCCAGAGAATGTGCAAACAAAGCAATGATTGCAGTTTAGGAAGGTCCTCTAATGGAGCCAACCGACATGCAACATGTTATATCCACATCAACAAAAGAGAGAAGTGGAAATCGAGCACATAAAGCATAACATTTGCACATTCCAAATTGCTCTAATAAAAGAGCATGTAGTGAATTTATAATCATGCTAACGAGATGAAGAAATTGTGGCAATCGGAACACCCTAACTCCTCAGTCAATATATATTGACAGAGTCCAGAAGGGTAAAATCAATCCCCGAACCCTTCTCACTCTTCCAGTTGTAAACCTTCCCCCATCCCACATCTGAGCTGTCCAAAAGGGAACTTCAACAGAAAAAAGAAAACACAATACTAAGCTATGCATGTACAATAAGTTGTAGAATCAGTATTATACCAATACAATTGTTTACTATTTCTTCTTTGCTTATTTGGGTAATCTGACTAGTGAATAAAGTTGAACAAAAGACTCCAGAACCATAATTTGTCCAAAGAGATGGATATGCTGCAAAAAAAATGTCGTAGTTCAAGTGACTAATTTGCAACGCATCTCCCAGTTGTTTTCGTTTCTTTTTTAGGAAAATACAAATTTGTTTTATTCTTTATTAAGAAATAAAAGCAAGTTATCTCATTGAAGAGGTTCCTTATTGTTAAAATTTTTCCAGAAGGAGAATAATTGCAAAGCCAATTAGACAGTGCAGATACTCGAGTTTGATCAATAAGCAAGTACATCCAAGTCACAAACAAATCTATCCCAGGCCCCAAAACTATGTCAATGCAGCTGGCCGGCTGCTGCAGCAAAAAGGGGATGTATGTATCTATCTATGGTTAATTTTAAAATGTATCCCTTTTGACTAACGGCTTGGTGTAGATACTATTTCCATTATGAAGATTTTCCTTTAACATGCTTATTGAAACAGAGTGATAACCGATATTAGTTTCTGAAAGGTACAGTAACCAGCACTACACTAAGCTGCCGTCTGGTATCGTCAACCTTCTGAACGCAGTCTTAACTAAAAGGACCTCACAAAAACTCAAAACACATGTGACATTACCAACTTTCCAGGCCTTGTACTACAGTAAGAAAAGCACAGTACTTGAGTATTTTATTCAGCACATAGTTCAGTATCCATAATATATACAGTTTGCAACAACTGCAAGTCACCATCCCACAAGTAAAGTGCAAATCACATCACAGATCAGTCATGGGGTTAAATTTAGAAAGAAAAAAAACAAATGAATGCATACACCTACTTGGGGAGATCGGGATCATCCAGCTCATCTCCATTGTTATCACCACCTTTGCCTCCATGCTTAACCACCTGTAGTTTATCATTCTGCTTTTTCTTCCAGTCCTCCATTCTTTCCTTCCATGCAACAGTACCATATCCATAAACTGCCAAATCTTTCTTAGGATCCATGGGGCGAGGCGGCACTGCAAAGATCAAGCATATCAAACACATTAAGCCCTCTAACACTAGAAAATTGGTCAAAGAATTAAAAATTTGCATCAACCAGATTAACTTACAAGACATGGATGAATCAGTATAAGGCACAGGATGAATTTTCTTCCCACGACCCATAAAAGGTGGTATGATAAGTGCATGTTTATCAGCTGAAATTGTATCATCCTATGCAAAATTACAACTTTTTAGCTAAAATTCAACATAGTGAGAACAAAAAACATGACAATCTTGAGGCATTACCTCTTGACCATAAGTCAGAAGAGGGATCTCTGAGTTAAGGGCAGCAGGATCTACTTCTGCTGGGGTATTAAGCCCAGAAGCATTATAATTGGTACCGCGGCCAAAGCGAGCAGCAAATGCAGCCTCAGAAAGATGTCTAGGTGTACCATCATAATCAAATTCATGATCTAAGTCATCAAATTCATCTTCTTCATCATCTCCGTCAACTCTTTGGCTACCTTTAATACGCTTGTACCTAGTTTTACATTGAGGGCAAGCTTGATTCCCTTCTCTCCTTTCATACTCATAACAAGGTCTGCAAACAGGAAATGCACACTCATTGCAAGCAACAAATGTCTCCCCATCTACTGTAACTTCAATCTCATCTCCACAAATCTGGCAAATCTGTCCACTTAATTCTTTCACAGACGTTACCTGTAACCAATAAACAATTAAAACCTCCTTAGATCAAGAATTGGAATCCTCCTCAACACTAATTCACACTTGGACATGTAACTAACAAACTTGCCTAAAAAGAATGCAAGAGATAAGGAATCAATTGAGCTTAAAAGTGGTAGGCAGAAAGGGCCAATTTTGGCAAGTTATTAAATCAAGATATTTCACAAACAAAAGCAATGAATTATGGATCTTCTTTACTCCTGAATTGAAGAACTAAAAGACAACACCCCCAAATCTGTGCGAGTAAAAATCTTAGAATCCCTCAAAACGGAAGAAAAAGTTTGAAACTTTATCCTCCAAACTGGCACCTTTTTAACACAGAAACTGGAAATGAGCAAATGGTAACTTCAGAAAGAGCAAAATATGGTCAATTAACACCCCCACCGACACCAAAAATAAAGGAGGCAAACTTTAGAAAGACTGAAATTTACTCAAATGGAGCAAGAAAAGAGCAAAAAGATAAGATTTTGAAAGCACTTACTCTTCCAACTTCATCAGCATTGATGAGAACAAATTCATTTCTATTATGTGAACCAGCAATAAGCCTCCCTTTAGTATCCATTTTGAGTCAACCCAACTCAAAACAATCAAGAATGGAGAAGTAAAACAAACCCTCTTCACTTTCAGCACATTAGAGACCACTCAAAGTGAAATCCCCTCAAACCATAACACATTCAAGAAAAGCACTACCCTTTAACTCTCCTTCTCCTCCTCTCTTTATGACACTGCTTTTAAACACCCATTACAAGTAACAACAACCCCCTCTTCCCTCAATTAGAGAAATAAATAATAATGAATGAAAATGATGTATAAACATACACAAACAAACACATCAGTATTATAGTAATGAAAATTAGGTGTATAAAATTTTGTGTGTGGGGTTGGCTATATTATAATAATACATACAACTGGAAAATGGAAAAAGTTTTTCTTTTTATTTTATTTTAAAGAGTAATTGGTAATGTGAGGAAAAAGACTATTTTGGGTTTTTGGGATTCTTTTCTTGTTACTTGAGAGAAACCCCATGTAATAATTGGGGTTCACTCTCTTTTCTTGGTAATTTTTTGTTTCTTATTTGCTGAGCTGTGGAGCAGAGAATAAAATGAAAGAAGAAGGGATCCACCAAGTGGAAAATACAAGTAGTAAAAGCACAAGGTACAACAGATTTTTTGTTTGATTTGATGATCAAAAGAAATGGGCTATGGGAACAGTGGGGTCCAACTTGGTAGTGGTTGAAGTGGACCCACCAAGGGGGTGTACTTGGTGGTGGGGCTGAGGGGTATATTAGTAAATTGAATAGTTAATTGATGCTTTTAGGGTTAATGAGTCGTTAATTAGACTGTTTGAATTGACTTATTTAAATGTTATTTAAATAAAATATTTATTTAGTATTTGAGCAAAATTTAAAAAATTCTCATAAGCACTTGTTTTCAAGTCAAACGGACAAAAATAAATCAAAAGTCATAAGTCATAAATTAAAAATCAATTTAAACAGATTTTTAAAGTGTTAGTAATTGTTGAAGTAGCTAGTAGTTTTTCTTTTTCTTTTTATGGCTGTCTTTTACAGTTGTACATAGGGTGGTTAGGGTTAAAAGAGTCAAATGAGAGAGAAAATGATGGGTTATATAGTAATATTATATTATAAATATATGTTTGTATACATTGTTATAAAATATAATTACATATATTAGTACTAGTAACTATTCATTCTTGGTTAAAAGGAAAGTGAGGAAATAGTTTAGTCAAATGCTCTTCATGTGAGGGTTGATCCAAAGTATTTATTTATTACTAATGCTAATTATATTCCACCGGACAAAGTGCAATTTACGTAAACTAAAAACTTTGTTAATGTACACTAATTAGGAATTTTAAATACGTAAAATAATTAAGGTGAAACCTAGTAAACACGGTAATTTTATTAAGTGTCAAGGCTTGCTTTAATTTATTGTGAACTAATTAGATAAAGTTTATATGAATTCATGGAAAATATACAGCTCTTGCATATTTTATTTATATAAGTAAAAAAAAAATATGCAATAAAAGGTTGCTTTGATTATGAAGTTCGAATTTTTTTTTATCTATGGTATACTACCATGTATACCAACACCAAATATTCAACCATGCAAACCTCGCATAAATACCCAATGTGAATATGTTTTATTATCTGGTAATTAATGGTTATTAAAAGTCACCCGTTTATGATTTATGATCCATGTTAAATAATCAAGGAAATACCCTATGTTCAACCATGCAAACCTCACAAGAAAAATAAATTTCAAATTGTTTTTGTTAGTTGTTGTACCAAATATCAAAATTTATTAAAATTTTCACAAAGGTTAAACTTTCGTTATCTTGTTGCATGCTAATCGTTAGTTAACGTATAGCTTGTCATGATTAAGAAATTTAATTAGTCAAAAATCAATTTATTAAAATTGACTCTACTTAGTCACTCACGTGCTTCTTAACTATATATTGATATAATTAACAACGTGTGGGCAAATGAAAATATAATTTATGAAGTTTCAATTGTGGTAATTAGAACTTTAATTATTAAAGTGGAAAAGTTGTGAATTAATGGGTGAAACGAAAAAAGAAAGGTGAAGATCACTCTTTTTTTAACTAGTGAATATTTTTTAGTCTAAATTTTTACTCTCGATTTATACTACTACAATATAATGAGATTTACTCGTAAAAGTACATTGAATATATTATTTATAAATATAGTTCATTCTTTTGTCTTCAACCCCATTTCTAAAGGACATCAATATTTCGTATTTTGTTCAAGAATATTTTACCTTTTTCTAGGATTCCATAGGGAGAGAATAGTAAATTGACAATGATATTAGATAGAAAACACAATAACTTTATTTTCTTTACAATTATTTGTCTAGTATATTAATTGTTATAAGTTTATTTTTTCGTACAATAAGGCCAGCAAAAAAAAAGTTGGTGGCAATAGAGTTTTTGCATAATAAATATCTAGCATTTTACAATTTTATTTGATTGATATCACATCAATTTGCCGACACATAAAAGAAAAGAAGAGGTTTTATGTTTGCTCACATGTCTGGAAAGTTACTATCTTTTTATATATATAAATTATTATTGCTACATATTTTATGACCCTTCTCTAATTAATAGATAATAAAAAGTAGTTTAATTAACAACAATAAAACCATCAATCCTAAAAGCACTTCGACCCACTCACTAACATGTTTGGAAAGACATCTGCTAATTAAATTTGGATGTAAATAGGTAAAATTATGTAATTATATTAAATTATTCTTAAATTTAATTTACATGTGTTTTTCAAACAAATCAATGGTCCAATAAACAAATTAAACTGTGTAATTATATTCAATTACACTCAAATCTAATTCATATGTGACTCTTCAAATAGATCTTTGGTCAAATAAACAAGTCAAAAATTACACTCAAATTCGATTCACATATAACTTTTCAAACAAATCCTTGATCAAAGTAATTTATTTATTTTAAGTTACCATTGACACAATAATAATTATTGTTACTGTTATTGATAGAGGCAAAAAAGTAACCGATAAAATATTTAGTAATATTTATAATATAAATATATATTATATATATTGGCTAATGAATATAAATATTTTTGATCGAATAGTCAAAGATATAACTTCTCCCATATGCAGTATAAATTAAGGAGGGGGAATGATATATGATATATGAGTTATTTTGGCCAAAAAAAAGGAAGAGCAACAAATAGTGCAAGTGACTTCAATAATTGGAGAATGCAAAAGATTCAACCATTCTTTTTTTCTTGTAAAAAGTCCCCACATTGTCTATATCATGCATCACCGACAGCCAATTTCATGGATTTATTTTATAAACCGTGATTTAATTGGTAGAAAAGATTATTAAAGAAAAGTGAGGTTTATTTTTTGTCTATATTACCAATTATTCATCTATGACAATATTTCTCTACCGAGGACAAATTTTGTACAATTGGTAGGGGGGAAAGAACTAGCAACACAAGTAATTGAAATTGAAATTAATGAGCTCAAAATGAAGAACAATTAATATTTTATTTTATTTTTAAAAAGGAGATTTTATATAATTTATGTTACAGAGTTTTCAAATAGAGATTACAACTAATATGGTGATCAAGCTATCAATTGTGAGTTTGATTGTCCACTTCATCTTTCAAGCCAAATTATGATAATTGATAGTTTAGTTTATAAAAAAATAAATAGAGATTACAATACTTCATTATATGTGTTGAATAACGATGAGTAATAAATGTGACACGATATTGGGATTATTATTATTGATTGAATATCGATCTTGATATAAATATATGTGTGATATTCTTTTGAATGTTTAGCACCTAAATCTAGGGATGTAGAAGTTATTTTTGTGTGAGATATTTTATTAATTCTTACGTGTTATATAACCTAGCTACCACGCAATAATATAGAATCTTAGCTTGGTGGATCTTAATAATCAATGTGAAGTAGAGTCACATAATTGAAGATTAATTTATGAAAAGCTATTGTGAGTGAGTTCCTACTTCCATTATTAATAGGTGTTTTGAGCTGAAATCTTACTCGATTATTTCAAAAGCATTATTGTGAGATATTTTATGAGATAAATTATTATTCAGCTAGAATTTAGTCTCTTAGTAGGTTATCGAATTTGTATTTTTAAATTGATCGTTGTTTTTGGTGAATTTTAGACGAGCAGTTTGAAATTTAATTGCTAATGACAAGCTATGAACGGTTAGTAATGAAGGGAAACAAATCCATCAAGGACATGATCCTACTCATTGAAAATTTGAATCCTCAAAAGCTACGAAAGAATCATTGATCAAGGATGATTCAAAAATGAAAAATATAATAATCTAAACGAGGATAATGTATTAAGAATCCTTGACAATATATACATCGCGAAGGTGAGGGGTTATGAATAACCTGGACACCCTTCATCAAAAAATATATCGTGTATATAAGCAAAATGCTACTACAAATGGTTACATATAACACTTTGCACAGCCTTGAAACATGCAATGAGGATTGTGGCATACACTTTGCTCTTTATCTAACAAAAAGTCTAACCCACTTGAAAGAGGAAAGGGGAGTAGGCATATTACTAGTAGACCACTTGAACATTCCTAATATAGTTAATACACATAAAAAAAAATTGATTTGAGTGATGGAATATCAGTAGAAAAAACAAAGGATATGAGAATCTCAAAGGCAAATATTAAAGAAAAGATATTGTAAGAGTAACCATGTGGAATAACTATTCTTACTTTGCTTTCATTTACTCAAAAAAACTCATAAAATCACATTCTGCAAAAAAGTGGACCATGTTGGATGCTTCTACAACAGGTTTGGCCCCTTTCTAAAACTTTACATTACACCCTATTTAATGTTCTCTGTCCTATCTGACGACTGTGACCTATATTTAAGTCTTTCATTTTTTTTTTATGTTCATCATCCGCTATTCACATTGAAATTTAATTAATTCAAAATATTTTACGAACACATGTCACATAAAATTAATTAGTGATGTATACAAAATTAAAAGTTGAAGTCTTTGAAGCTCAAATGTGTAATGATATTTAATTGGTTCCACATAAGTGTGTAATAACTCTGTTTTGAATGTCATGAAAATTTGAGGATAAAAAAATTGTATAATATGAATGTTTGAGTTCTGACAGAACCCCTAAGTTTGCTTCTTGTTGGAGGATTCAGAGTAATTATGTGTGAGTGGGAAAAGGGGAGTGACCCAAAAGTTCATATATTGTTTGCTTTGGAAGCAAAGAAAGATGATGTATTCTTTCTCTGATCAGTTATTTGGAAATGACAGTAAAATTTACACTCCACATGTGCTAATACACACGGTCGTGCATTAAAAATGATCTTTAGCGGCATTTAATCAATAATAATAGTTTAATCATTATTAAAAATATATTTTTAACAATAATTAACACTCGTTGTAAATATCCTTAAAATATATAGCAACTTTGAATCTAATGACAATTAACTAATGTCGATAAATATTTTAGGACTCTTTATTAATGTATATATTAATTGTCGCTAAAAATTATTTTTGTTATCCCTATAAGAGTTGTATATGATTATGAAAGTGTTAAGTATTATTGATACAATGTGTGGTATTTATACATGAACAAGTATAGAAGATAAAGGCGTCTATTGAACGTAAGAGACCTAAAGAAAAGAAAAATAACTACGTATATGACTCAAACATACTAACGTACTAGGACTCTATATCCTTATCCTTATCATGCCCCCTCAACATCGGCTCAATTTGCTTGAGACCGATGTTGTTAACAAGGTGGACAAAGGACCTTCCGGGAAGTGCTTTAGTTAAGGCATCTACTAGTTGAGCTCCTGTTGGAATGTGATGAACTGAAATTTTTCCACTTTCCACTTGGTCACGGACAAAATGAAAGTCAATTGCGACATGTTTCATTCGACTGTGAAAGACTGGATTACGGCACAGGTAAGTGACACCAATGTTATCGCAAAAGACCTTAGGGGGACAAGGCAGCTTGACCCGAAGTTCTTGCAGTAGGTTGGTTAGCCAATTTAGCTCAGCTACATCACTTGATACAGCCCTGTATTCCGCTTCTGTTGAAGATCTGGCAACAGTGTGTTGCTTGTTGGAACACCAACTAATTAGATTCTTTCCAAGAAAAATAATGTATGCTGAAGTGGAGTGTCTAGTATCGGGAATACCACCCTAATCTGCATCTGAGTATGCAAGTAACTGAGAAGAGTTACCACGTTTGAAGTGAAGTCCATAGGTTATGGTTCCTTTTAGATAACGAAGAAGCCTATTTGTTGCTTGTCAATGCTTAGTTGATGGAGAGTGTTGGAATTGAGCGAGCTTGTTTACCGCAAAGCATATATCAGGCCGTGTGAAAGTGAGGTATTGCAATGAGCCAATGACCTGTCTATAAAGTTGTAGCACCCCAGAAAATTTTGAACTAAGACTCGAATCGTTTTTCGTAGTGAGTGAGATTTTTGCAAGAAATTTAAAATTTCTTAAGTATTAAGATCATGTCACTAGATGTAGCACCTTGAGTTTCAAAAAGAACTAGTGGAATTAGCAAAATCTGAAATTTTGCAAGCTAAGTTAAGTATGAGTTTTGGGTCGACTTCAAACGGCCATAACTTATAGCCCAGGATGGGTTAGGTGTTCAATCAGATACCGTAGGAAATATCTTTGAATTATCTTTTCAACGCCACCGAGTTTTCTCAGTTTCGAGTTCATATGAGGGAGATATGTTGAAGTTGGGTTTTCTAGATAAGGAAAGTCAAAATCGGATTTTAGAGGGGTATTTTAGTCTTTTCCTTACCCAATCAGATTTAATTCGCTTTTAGTAATAATTTAGGGGTCTAATCTGATTAGGTTCAGTTTTATAATCCTAATATACGCCTAGGGTTTTAGTTGAGAGTTCAAGAAGAGAAAAGAAGAAAAAAGAGCTTCCATAGTGTTGGGCTCTTTCACCCACATGCCAATCATGATTTATTCAGCGTAATTTCGTTCTTGAAATTTAAAGATTTAAGTTCTTGATGAGTGTTCTTGAAGTTTCATTACGTTTTGATGTAAGATTCTACTTAGGTCAACTTCAAACGACCATATCTCCTAGAATATAAAGAGTTACGTGATCCATAACCTATCCAATTAAAGATATTTGAATTTACTTTCCAACGCCACTAATTTCGCATCAATCCAATTCTGAGTAAAAAGTTATGACTATTTTAGTAACCTATACAGTGCTGTTACGAATTAGCCGACGGGAAAATATTAAAAAGAGCCGTTTTTGTCTGTTTACCTCCAAGAAAACCATAAACGAATTTCTTGACTAATAAAAGGCTCAAAACAATCAGATTTTCATCTTCACTAATGAAAATCATAATTCTTGGCCATAGAGATTTCAAGAAACTAATTCAAGAACGTCAAGAAAGGTTTTCTTGATTGTTTACCTTCAAGCTAGGGTTTCAAGGCTTATAATCAAGTTCTTCTTCAAGATTCTTCAAGAATCTTGTTCTTCTAGGTATGTAAGGCTATCATAGTGTTGGACTAGTTCGTCCTCACGCCCTACATAAACTTTCAGATCAGTAAAAGAGTAATCTAGGATACTTTCCCTAGATTTGAGTATTCTTGAGATAAGTTGATTTTGAACTCTTGAATCCATATTTCTTGTAAAAGTTCTATTCCTAATTATCGAATAACTATATTGTTATTGAGATCTTCATATCATAAATCATAACTCTTGAATTCATAATTCACATTCAAGAGAGAGTTAAGAGTAGAGTTCAAGAAAGTCTTTGAGTTCAATTGTGAATCCTTGGAGATCAACTATTGATTTGAACTAAGTTTTGAGTAAGTAAGTATGAGAATGAGAAGAGTTGTACATGAGTTCCTTTTTGATATTTTTACCCTTAAGTCGATTCGTTCATGCCCATAAACTCCACATGCACGTCGTAAGTTAAGCATCCTTCAGAGAAGTGGTATCTTCAAGTTCTAAGCCTTTAAGTGTTGAGTTCCTAATCCCTTTTGAGAAGTATCTTTAAGTTATTGAGTTGAGTAGTTCATGCTCATAATTCCGCATGAACTCTGAGTTAAGCATTCTTGAAATGAGTAGTATCATTGAAGTTCTTGAGTTCCAAGTATTTGAGTTCTATCTATGATTATTGACAACCTTGCATTGAGTCGTTCATGTCCATAATTCGGCATGAACCATATTTTATGAAGTCTTTTACAAACGTTTTAACTTTGTTTTAAGACTTAAGTTTTGAGTTCAGTAAAAAGTAAAGTTGAAGTTCTTTTCTTCAAAAAGTATATGGAGACTAAGTATTCCCAAAGAGATTTAACTATTTTCACATTTAAATAAGAACGGAAACTGAGGTTTTCAAAGAGCATTCGGGCTAGTTTTCAGAAAAGAGTAATCGCTTTCTAAATGAAGCAAGAGGGGAAACTTTGATTTCCAAGATAGCCTTTGAGCTAAGTTTTTGAGAACTAATCTCAAATCATAGAAAGAAGTATGTTTATAAACCATAAAGAGCTAGTATATTTTTGGGAGTAGTATTGAGCACCGATATGGGGGAGAGTTCAGATAACTCATAGCCTCCATAAACCATGTAGCCACGATGGGTAGAAAAGGGTCATACTTTTTAGATGAACCTTTTTCACAATAGACTAGTGGATCCACTTAGTAGTTCAGGTCATATACCTTTGGCCGGGTATAAGACGCGTTGGCAGCGTAAGGTAGATCGATGTATCATCACAATAGCTCTTATGTGATGGTTGTCGGTTAGAGAAACTCCCACAGAAGTTATTGTATTCTTATATACATAGTTAATTGTATTTTTACATATATTTCAGAGTTATGTTGTATCATTGCATACACACAGAGTTGACAACATGTTTTTAAATAGTTTGTTTCTTTATATTGCACTTGTTTTAAATTGTTTTATATTGAAATGAGTTCAGCCATATTGAGTTGAGCATCCAGAGTTGAGTATCTAATCTCTGAGCTGAGTATCTTATCCTTGAGTACTTCTGAGTTGAGTAATTTAAGTA
Source organism: Solanum piurae (assembly GCA_029582685.1). Classification (NCBI taxonomy): domain Eukaryota; kingdom Viridiplantae; phylum Streptophyta; class Magnoliopsida; order Solanales; family Solanaceae; genus Solanum; species Solanum piurae. The sequence goes on along the minus strand of JAJOOO010018427.1, from coordinate 1,184 downwards.
GTTTTGAGTATCCTTGAGTATTCCTTGATTTGAGTAAGTTTCAGAAGAGGTAAGTATGCTTCTTTTATATCAAGTTTCAAGCTTATGTTATGCTTTAGAATTCCCCTTACATGCTCATACATTCCACGTACTGACCCATTTGGCCTGCATCTTCTCATGATGCAGACACAGGTATTCAGCATCATTAAAATAGGAGCTTCGTTGAGACATCTGGGAGTTCGAGTTAGCTATGGTGAGCCTCCTTACTTCCGGAGGATTTCATTTACCTTTCAGTTTAGTCAGGATGTCGTGGGTCTTGTCCCGACTTCCATCTTTATCAGTTAGAGGCTTCATAGATAGTCAGTATAGTTGAGAAGTCTGTATTATTTGTTTATTTTATTAAATATTTCAAAGACTTAAGATGCCAATTTTGGGGCGAGTTGAATATATTTTATTATTCAGAGTTTTCATTTGAGTTGAAGTTTTAATTTAAGTTTTATGAACTTTTATTTCAATTTTTAAGCTTTGTATGCTTGAATCAGTTTTTCGCTTGTAGTCAGCCAGGATGAGGGTTCGCTTGGGGACCAGCAATGGTCTTCGAGTGTCGTCCACGTCTAGGATGTAGGCTCGGGTCGTGACAAAAGTGTAGTGTCTGCCCAAGGAGAACCGTCATCCAAGGATAAAATTTCACTTGTGGACAGATGAGTCCTCACACTGTTTGCATCCAGCATATTGAACTTACTGAGTATGTCCGCAATGAAGCTACTCTATGTGAGAGTCAATCCATGATCATGCTGGATAACTTCAACACCTAGAAAAAAATGTAAAGGACCAAGATCCTTAATGGAAAATCTATCACCCAACAACTTAATTGTTGCATAAACTTGCGAGTTGTTAGAGCATGTAACAACAATATCATCAACATAGATCATAACAATAAGAGATAAGTTTCAAAAACACACCTAAACTATACCCTTTTTTTGAGTTTCATACCTAAACTATTGAGAGTGTGAGTTTCATACCTAAACTATCACTTTTTAGTTTGAGAAACACACCTCTCTCTTTTATACCACTCTCATCATGGTGTGTGTAATACACTCTCTCTTTTATTTAAAAAAATTATCACATCACACTCCACATGGACAAAACATTCAACCTTGACAAAAATTAAATAAATTATTAGTATTAATTAAAATTAAAAATTA
>JAJOOO010018426.1:0-36017 GCA_029582685.1 Solanum piurae | reverse complement strand
ATATTTTATTTAAAACTTTATGTTTAATACTCAGTATTTTCAGATAAATTTTAAGATTTAATAAGTTGTTTTTAAATAATTCTTCAGTTTTGATGCTTGTTTATGCTTGAGTTAGTCTTCCGCTTGTAGTCAGCCAGGATGAGGGTTCACTTGGGGACTAGCAATGATTCTCAAGTGCCAGTCACGTGCAGGGTGTAGCCTCATATCGTGACAGAAACCTAGGCTCATGGCTTCTTATCACAGCCTCATGAGTCTCACCTGTAGAATATAACTAGAATATTGAGAACATCACATATATGGAAGTATAAGGTATGTCCATACCTTAATTGAAGAAAATGCAGATCCTTAATTTAATATTAACCAAAGAGAATGGTTGTCTCTTCAATTCAAAGAGGGACTTTGAATTGAAAGGAATTAAATAGAAAAGGTATGGTTTGGAGAGCATATCCAAAGACAATATTGTAAATTTAGATTTTGCGGCTATTAGAAGGCTGACTTTAGAAAAAATTAAAACATTACCGGAGTGAATTCGGTAGAGCTATCTAAATAACATTTTTCAAATATGGAGCTCCAACTAAATTTGGATCGCACTTTACAAGGCCAGTTCGGGGGTGGCGCTCCCAACAGGATTTTCACCAAACCTAGGGCTCAAACCCGAGACCTCTGGTTAAGGGTGAAACACTCCCATCAGTGCACCACAACTCATGTTAGTTAATAACCCAAATAATATTATGATACTTTTAAAGTATTGATAATATATTTTGATACAAGACTTGATTTTCTCAGCTATTAAATCACAAAGGAATATCATGCAATATTCTCCCTAAGCTGAAAACACTTCAAATCGAAAAAATAAATTGACAAATGATTGAAAATTAAGTAGATCTATTGCAAATTAATTTGGACAGCTTCAACATGTAAGCTATTAAATTTTGACATAATTGAAGAGCTTGAACTTAGCCAAGATCATTCAAGTTTCCATATTGTTCAAGAAGTCGAGTACGTGAAGCAAATACTTCAAGTTTTATCTTTTAAGGTCTGATAAGTTATGAACCTCACCAAGCGTTGAAGCAGGGAGAATTTGTAGATATTGAAATTTTATTGGATATATTCATATTAAATTTTGGATTAAATCTTAAATTCATAATATGTTGACCAAGTTAAATTATTAGTTAATAAAGTTGGATCACTATTTAAGTTAAAATTATATGACTTAAATGAAGTTCAATTACATTTGGATAGGTCTGTTGAGTTGACAAGATGAGTCCAACCCATGCTCTTCAAGCGCTAGGTCGTCTATAATTACTTGGAAATCAAAATTACCTAAGTCCTAGCTCGTGACTATATAAATGGATCTTCATAAGACCAAACAAGAAAATGAGAAACACATGGAGAAGCTTTGCTCTTCAGCAGTGATCTGCAAATCTTCTACATACAAAGAAATCTTCGTCTTCAAGTGGCAAATTGCAAGTTTTCATACCTCCATGATTGTGATCAAAGTTTGGCTCCGCATTCGTGGTGAAATTCCAAGAAGTACTCCATCGATCGGATCCAAGAACAAAAATAAGATCTTGAGTTGACGGTCATGAGGACAAAAATCAGAGGATCACATCTTTTTATATAAGAATTTATAAGAATTGTAACCCCGCATAAGATATTAAAGTTAAATATTATTATAACTTGTTGTTTTTCTTGTCTTGATAGTTAATTTTCCGGAACGGAAATGTAATTTTTACAAAAGTATATATTGTTACTTTATATGTCAAAAGTTGATTTTTCTTTATTAAACTCCATGTTATTACAAAAGGATTATTACTTTTCCTGCAAATTGATGTGGTATATTATAGAGATTTTTTTGGTATATTATATATATCTTAATATTTGTGTCGGTCATTCTTTCTTTTAAAATTAATTTCATGTTCACTGAAACATTGTTCTTATAAAATGAAATAGATAAAGTTTTCTTTAGAGGGGGAATTACACCAGATAAATATATGATATGTATATACGATAAACTACTATAGTTTAAAATATTACAATTCATAACTATATGTAGGGTTTTATAGAAAATTTATCTCTCCTCTCTCCCATGCCTCTCTCCTCCCACTGCCGTCTCTCTTGCCCCCCCTCCCCCTCTCGCCCCCCCCCCCTCCCCCTCTCGCCCCTCTCTCCATCCCAAAAAACACTACATTTTATGTGACAATTGTATTTTGTATTATGTATTAAATATATTTGTATTCCATATCAATTGTATTTTGTATTATATATCAATCGTATTATGACAATTTGTATTCGTCGGTACGAATTATGTTCGTTAATACAATTATATTCGATATATGATACAAATCAATTGTATCAATTGTATTCAGACAATTATATGTTTCAACTGTATTTGTATTATGTATCAATTGTATCCATGATACAACAGATACAACATGTATTCATCATTTCTCCTCCCTCTGTCGATCTCCCTTGCATCTCTCCTCGTAATATGTAGCTAAATACAATAATTTTTTATACAATTGTATTAATTTCGATACAAATCAGTTGTATCAATTATCTTCGTGATACAACCTAATACAACAAATACAACATGTATTCAACCTCTCTCGCGTCTCTCCTATCTCTCTCCAATCTCGCTCGTCTTCCTCTCCTAGTCTCGTTTGCCTCTCTCCTCCCCCTAACATGTAGCTATAATTTGTAATTAAGCAAACTATAGTTATATATCTCTAATTAAGCCCAAACTATATTCCCTTTTTTTAATTACATAATCACAATCCTCATTTTGAACTTATTTATATTCATTTATTAATTTACTTATTGAAAATTAATGTTAGATCAATATTCTTTCTTTGGTACATTAGACTTGATAATTACTTTCTCTATCTGAAATATTTAACTCTTTATTTATCACGACTCATACCGTCGTGAGTGACACCCACACTAACCCTCCGGTGGGAGAACCATTACTACTAACCAACTAACCCCAAAACTAAATATTTAAAGATACGGAAGCAGGTTTAAATGCAAAAATAAAGTGGAGTTCCCATAAACTCCGAAAGTTTAACAAAATCATTACCAAACATTGTGGAAAACACCCGTAGAATCTGAAAGTCAATGAACCAAAACTCTACTAACGACAAGTCTAAGAAAATGGGTACAACCCAAACTAAACATATGATTAAATCTAACTAAAAAGTCTGAGTCCGAAAAGAAATGAACTAAAATAGAATGAAAACTCATGGCAGCCTGGAAGAACTGGCTCACCCTTGAATTCAGTCTCGATCAGTGATTTCCTAAATGAGGTATATCAGTAGCCGCCTGAAGATGCCATGTACTCAACAAAGAAAGAGCAAGAGCAGTATCAGTACACAACCACAGTGTACTGGTAGGATCACGTGGCTATTCCAGTAAGAAAAACATACATAAGCAGTCACAACATAGTAAACATGACATGCACAGAATATATACACACATTGGTTATCATTTCCGGAGCAAAGTACAATTCCACATTCTCAATACAATAATTATAACAATTTAATGGTCCTCTTATGGAACCCACACCCAAACTGTTAGTGTGCCGGAACGTGACACCTGATCCCAATTAGTGTGCCGGAACGTGATACCCGATCCAATGTGTATGTCGGTATGTGACATCCGATCCCAATTAGTGTGTCAAAATGTGACACCCGATCCAATCATCATACCACAATCACAATCACAGTATGCATTCTCATAAGCATACAATCAAGTGTTGATTCATGGCATACCATCGTTCATTCATACTCATTTACATTAGGTTTGATCAATAGTGCTACTTTCACAAACATGCATTGCAATGAAGCAAATACCCACATACATCACACAAACATGAAATCAAACCATCACCTACCTCGAAACCAAGCTTGAATTCTAGGTCTACAAACAATTAATAATACACAAGGATCAATAATTAAGATCTAATTTACCCGAATTATAACAAACCCAACAACCCAAAACCAAACCCATGATCCCCATACCCAAATTAGGGCTTTTTCCACCATTAGATTAAGATCAAAACTTTCCCCCAATAATAATTACCCAAGAATCTAAGTTCTACAGATCTAAAAATGGATTAGGGGCGTAAAATCCTTACCTTTAGTGCTAGAAGAGGTGAAAAACTGTCAAGAACTTGCCCTTGTTTGTTTCTTAACTCTCAAGAACGAAAGTTGCAAAATAATAACGTTTTTGGGGTTTAATCCCGACTTAATTCGCGACTGGGCCGCTATGGCGGACCCCATCTCGCACAGCGCCCCCTTCCCCCCACGGGAATAATCCCGCCACAGCGGCTTACACGGAGACAGAGAGTCGGAATTTGAGTTCCAAATCCCCATTTCATAACACACCCTCAACCCATGACGTTCAAAAACTATCCGTTCACGCTAGGATCCATTTCGGGAGTTCTACTCGCCTAAATTTGATTCCGTAAAGTCGTACGGGTTCCTTAACGTCTTAGCTATCTACTCATGTAATCAAATTCATAATTAGATCTCTTATTTATTACCAAATTTCCCTAAACCTCACTGACTTAGATTTCATCCAAATCTGGACTAGGCTAGGAATTTCCAAGTTACTACTCAAAAGTTTTATGGGCCCCATTCTTTCCCCATTGGCTTTTCCCTAATGACGGAATCAGTTCGTTACATACATGCCAGACGAAACGACGGTGGCTCCATACGGGGGATTGTCGGGTTCAATAGATACCAATTTACCCATCACTCGTCCCTGAGTGATCAACTAGGAAAGACTGACTAAAGTAAGGGTAGAGTAGTACCTGAATCGTTGAACAACTGGGGATACTTGTCTTGCATATCTTTCTCGATTTCCCAAGTAGCTTCCTCAACTGGACGATGCTTCCATTGAACTTTCACGGACTTAATCTCTTTTGTCCTCAGCTTCCGGACATCACGATCAAGAATTGCAATCAGTTCCTCCTCATACTGAAGGTCTTTATCTAGCAACATTGAGTCCCATTTTATGATGTAATCCCCGTCCCAATAATACTTCTTCAACATGGATACATGAAATACCGGATGAACTCCCGACAAGTTAGGAGGTAAAGCCAATCTATAAGCAACTGGTGCTACAGAGTCAAGAATTTCAAATGGTCCAATGTATCGAGGACTAAGCTTTCCCTTCTTGCCGAATCTCATCACCCCTTTCATGAGGGACACTTTAAGAAGAACTTGCTCACCGGTCTGAAATGCCATGTCTCTTACCTTATGGTGTGCATACTTTTTCTGTCAACTTTGGGCTGCTAGGAGCTTAGCTTGGATGTTTCTTACCTTATCCTGAGCATCCTTCACTAAGTCAACCCCCAAAGGTTTCACATCTCCAGCCTCAAACCATCCTATGGGTGATCTACATTTCCTCCCATAAAGTGCCTCAAATGGTGCCATATCAATGTTGGAGTGGTAACTGTTATTATAGGAGAACTCACATAAGGGTAGGAATTTATCCCAATGTCCTCCAAAGTCAATCACACATGCCCTCAACATGTCCTCTAACACTTGAATAGTCTTCTATGACTGCCCGTCTGTTTGCGGATGGAAAGCGGTGTTGAAAGTGAGTTGAGTACCCAACTCTTCATGCAATTTTCCCCAAAACTTGGATGTGAACTGCGTACCACGGTCTGAGATGATAGAAAGGGACACTCCGTGCAGCCTCACTATCTCTTTCACATAAACCTTAGCCAACTGCTGAGCATTATAGTCTATTCTGAATGGAATAAAATTGTCTGACTTAGTTAATCTGTCAACCACTACCCGAATAGAATCATATTTTCCCAATGTCTTGGGAAGACCAACCACAAAATTCATAGCTATGCTTTCCTACTTCCATTTAGGAATTGGCATTCTCTAAAGTAAATTTGTGGGTCTTTGGTGTTCTTATTTTACTTGTTGGCAGTTTTGGCACTTAGCCAGAAACTCTGCTATATCTTTCTTCATGTCAGGCCACCAATAAAGTCGCTTCAAATCTCGGTACATCTTAATCACACCCAGATGAATAGAATAGCGTGAACCATGAGATTCTGTCAATAAATTTTGAATTAAGTCGTCCACTCGAGGAACACAAATCCTTCCTTTAAAACTGAGCACACCCTCTGCATCAAGAACCATATCTTGTGCCTTACCAGACACTGTTTTCTTTCTAAGCTCATTCAAATTCTCATCCTCAAATTGTTTGGCCTTGATCTACTCAATGAACGTGGCCCTAACCTCAATGTTAGCTAACACCCCACCTCTTTATGAGATGCCCAACTGTATGAACTTAGACTCCAAGGTTTGGATCTCCTTAGCGAAAGGTCGCTTAGATACACCCAAGCAAGCTAGACTACCCATACTCACCGCCTTTCGTCTTAATGTGTCCGCTACCACGTTAGCCTTACCCGGATGATACTAGATGGTCATATAATAATCCTTGAGTAACTCCATCCACCTTCAATGTCTTAGATTTAGGTCCTTTTGAGTAAACACATGTTGTAGACTACGGTGGTCAGTAAATACCTCACACTTGACACCATAAATATAATGCCGCCAGATCTTGAGGGAAAATACTACCGCTGCCAACTCCAAATCATGTGTTGGGTAGTTTCTCTCATGTACCTTCAACTGCCGCAATGCATAAGCTATGACATTCTTATCCTGCATCAACACGGCACCCAAACCCGAATGTGAAGCATCACAATAAACAATGAAAATCCTTACCTTCCACCGGTAGTGCAAGAATAGGTGTTATCGTCAAGAGAGTCTTGAACCTTTGAAAGCTCTCCTCATATTTTTCAGTCCATTCAAAAGGTACCTCATTTTTTGTCAACCTTATCAAATGTGTGGCGATAGAGGCAAAGTTCTTCACAAACCTATGATAGTAGCTAGCGAGCCCCACAAAACTCTTAATTTCACTCACAGAACTAGGTCGGGCACAATTCCTGACTGCTTCAATCTTTTGGGGATCTATCTCACCCCTTCCTTTGAAACTACATGCCCCAAAAAGGCAACCGAAGTCAACCAAAACTCACACTTAGAAAATTTAGCATACAATTTTTGTCTCCTAAGGACACCCAAAACTATACGAAGATGGTCAGCATACTCTTCCTCACTTTTCTAATAAACCAATATGTCATCAATAAAAACAATAACAAACTGATCCAGAAATGATTTGAACACACCATTCATCAAACTCATGAAGGTTGCAGGCGCATTTTTCAACCCAAACGACATCACTAGAAACTCGTAGTGCCTATAGCGGGTCTTGAATGCCATTTTTTGTATATCCTCAGGCCTAATCTTTAATTGATGATAATCAGACCTTAGATCAATCTTAGAGACTCTGTAATTGGTCGAAAAGATCATTTATCCGATGTAGTGGATACTTGTTTCGAATGGTGACCTTATTCAGTTGTCGATAGTCTATGCACATTCTCATACAACTATCATTTTTCTTAACAAACAAAACAGGAGCACCCCACAGTGAAGCACTAGGATGGATGAAACTTTTATCAATAAGTTCCTAAATTTGAGCTTTAAGCTCTCTCAACTCCGTCGGAGCCATGTGATAAGGAGGAATAGAGATTGGGCGAGTACTAGGTTCCAAGTCAATGCAGAAATCTATATCTCTATCCGGAGGCATACTAGGCAAATTTGTAGGAAACACTTCTCTAAATTCTGACACCACATGAATGGACTCAATAGAGGGAGACTCAACCTCAACATCCCGAATATGAGCCAAATAAGACAAACAAACCTGCCCCACTAGTTTCCTAGCCTGAATGGAGGATAAGACCTTAGCTGGCTTAGGCTTGTACACCATTTCCCACTCTAACTTTTCCCTACAGAATCTCTAGAGTCACAGACTTAGCGTTACAATTAAGCACAACATAATAGAGGGACAACCAAGTCATGCCTAAGATTATATCGAAGTCAGTCATATCCAAAATAACCAAATCAGTCCAAGTCTGAAAACCCATAAACAAGATAGGACAAGCACGATAGACATGGGTGACTATGACAGACTTTCCAACTGGGGTAGAAACATGGATGGGGGCATCAAGTACATCACAAATCATATCAAATCCCACGGTAAACTGAACAGACACATATGAATAAGTAGAACCCGGATCAAACAAAATAGTTGCCATCCGGTCACATACTATGATCACCGCATCAGACGCCTTAGCCTCGGTTTTTCCCGAAAAGGCATAACACTAAGCGTTGTCATCTTGACGGGCGACCTCTTTGCCTGGTTGCACTGCTCCTCTACCTACATTACTATTTCCCCGGCCTCTCCAGCGTCGTTGATTTCCTCCTCACCCATCTTGTGGACGTCCTCTTCTATTATTACCGTTACCCGCGGGTGCCACTGCTCTAGTCTGTTGCTATGTGGAATCCAACATGCGCGATTAGGGACAATCTTTCCTCATATGCCCAGGTTCCCCACAATTATAACAAGTGTGATCAAAAGACGGCCTGCTACCCGCCGAAGGTACGGTTCCCTGGCTATCCTGAATAAAATTTTGATGTGGAGTTCCCGAGTAACTACCTATAGAAGCGGGCATAGCGGACTGAATTGGCCGGGTTGCAAGTGTTGGCCTCCCCGAACCTCTGGAGTAGGAACCCTGAAAGTTACATGTGTTCTTAGCTTTCCTAGCCAACGTCTTAGCATGCCCATCACGCCTAACTCCTTCCACTTTCTTCATAAAATCCGTCAGCTCATTAAAACTTTTTTCTGCAGAAATCATGTGAACAGACAATACATGTAACTCGGAGTTAGTCCCTTGACAAATAGACGAATTCTCTCTTCCTCAGTAGTCACCAATTGTGTAGCATATCTAGACAAAGCATGGAACTTAGCCTCATAAGAAGCCATAGACATACCACCTTGCTCCAAAGCCATGAACTCATCCTTCTTACGATTTCTCAAGGTTCGAGGCACATACTTTTCCAGAAACAGAGCATGAAACTGTGTCCAAGTGAGTAGGGGTAAAACTGACGATCTACATTCCACGTAGTCCCTCCACCACTGTTTAGCCTCACCCTGTAGCTGGAAGGTCACGAACTCTACCCCATGTTGGTGTACAATACCTAACTTATGCAGTCTATCATAACAATCCAAGATGAATTCATACGTGTCCTCACTCTCAGAACCATAGAACATAGACACCTTCAACTTTAGAAACATAGTCAACATCTCATACTCATAACCAGTCATTACAGGACCCAACAAAGGACGGAAAAAGGCATCAGTACCTAATGTTGGATCTCCCCTGGGACTAGTAACAGTAACGGAATGGTTGGTTGGGGATTGAGTAGCTTGCACTACTGGAAGGATTCCAGGACCAACCAATCCTTTCAGAAAAGACATGATTTGTTGAGCTAACACTGGGTCTAAGGGAGGAACGCCGGTATTCTTAGTCGGTGCATCCTCTTCCTGTCCAACATCCCCCCCGTCTTCAATCTCTACATTCTCTTCTACCTCTTCATGATGTGTGGGAGGAACCTCATCTCTGGGAGCATTCTCAACCGGTGCTCCATCCCTAGTAGGTGCTACCCTTCCTCGGCCTCGGCCCCTTGCTCTTCCTCTACCCCTGCCTCGACCACGACCTCTTACTGTGGATTCCTGAACTGGCTCATTGACGGGAGCTACGGGCCTGACGCCGTTGAATCTAGTGTTAATCATCTGCGGACAGAAGAGTGAAAGAGATTAGATATCAATTTGGATCACCAGATACCAATTGAAATCAAGTTATAGCACGAAAGGAGACAAGAGAAAACAGAGAGATTTCATAAAGTCTTATAGTCTCTCGAAGAAAAGTACAGACGTCTCCGTACCATTCTGCAAGACTCTACTAGACTCGTTTTGGTACTTCGAGATCAACGAACCTAGGGCTCTAATACCAACTTTGTCATGACCCAGACCATCGTGAGTGGCACCCACACTAACTCTCCGATAGGAGAACCATTACTACTAACCAACTAACCCCAAAACTAAATATACAAGTAAATCTAACTAGAAAGTCTGAGTCCGAAAAAAAATGGACTAAAACAGAATGAGAACTCATGGCAGCCTGGAAGAACTAGCTCACCCTTGAATTCAGTCTCAATCAGTGATCTCCTAAATGAGGTCTGTCAGTAGCCGCCTGAAGATGTCTTGTACTCAACAAAGAAAGAGCAAGTGCAGTATCAGTACACAACCACAGTTTAGTGGTAGGATCACGCGACTACTCCAGTAAGTGAAACATACATAAGCAATCACAACATAGTAAACATGGCATGCACAGAATATATACACACATTGGTTATCATTTTTGGAGCAAAGTACAATTCCACATTCCCAATACAATAATTAAAATAATTCAATGGTCCTCTCATGGAACCCACACCCAAACTGTTAGTGTTCCGGAACGTGACACCCGATCTCAATTAGTGTGCCGAAACGTGACACCCGATCCAATGTATATGTTGGTACGTGACATCCGATCCCAATTAGTGTGTCGGAACATGGCACCCGGTCCAATCATCATACCACAATCACAATGTACATTCTCATAATCATACAATCAAGTGTTGATTCATGGCATACCATCGTTCATTCATACTCATTTACATCAGGTTTGATCAATAGTGCTACATTCACATACATACATGCATTATAATGAAGCAAATACCCACATACATCACACAAATCTGAAATCAAACCATCACCTACCTCGAAACCAAGCTTGAATCCCCCTAAGGCACTTGATTCTTTCCTTTTCGGATTTTTTCCGCCTGTTCTAGGTCTACAAACAAGTAATAATACGCAAGGATCAATAATTAAGGTCTAATTTACCCGGATTATAACAAACCCAATAACCCAAGACCAAACACATGATCCCCATACCCAAATTAGGGCTTTTTCCACCATTAGATTAAGATCAAAACTTTCCCCTAATAATAATTACCCAAGAATCTAAGTTCTACGAATCGAAAAATGGATTATGGAAGTAAAATCCTTACCTTTAGTGCTAGAAAAGGTGGAAAACTGTCAAGAAGTTGCCTTGCTTCATTTCTTAGCTCTCAAGAACGAAAGTTACAAAATAATAACGTTTTTGGGGTTTAATCATGACTTAATTCGCGACTGGGCCGCTACGGTAGACCCCATCCCGCTACAACGGCTCCGTCCTGGCGGGAATAATCCTGCCACAACGGCTTACATAGAGACAGAGAGTCGGAATTTGAGTTCCAATTCCCCATTTCACAACACACCCTCAACCCATGACGTTCAAAAACTACCCGTTCATGCTAGGATCCGTTTCGGGAGTTCTACTCGTCTGAATTCGATTCCGTACAGTCGTACGGGTTCTTTAACGTCTTAGCTATCTATTCATGTGATCAAATTGATAATTAGATCTCTCATTCATTACCAGAATTTCCTAGACCTCACTGACTCAGATTTCGTCCAAATCTGGACTAGGCTAGGAATTTCCAAGTTACTACTCAAAAGTTTTCTGGCCCCCATTCTTTCCCCATTGGCTTTTTCCTAACGACGAAATCAAGTCGTTACATTCTTCTTTCAAGACACTTTTGAAGCTTGTGATCACACAACTATCTTGCTCAAAAAAAATTTCTTTGAAGCTTTTAAGAACATGCATACAAGATTAAATAAAAGATAAAAATCAATGCTTTTATATTACAAAAAGAAAAATCCCAAGAACCTAGGAGGCATTCTAAGCTTCTTCACTTGGTTTTTGGAGATTCATTAATCCTTTTGTCAACCATATTGCTGTTTCTCTAGAAGAAACAACTTCTTCACCAAATGGTTTTAGCACACCAGCTAATTCCTCTAGCTTTTTATGCTTAAGTAACTCTGCACAAAGTTCAAGTAATGACTCTAATGCTTCTTCCCTTTCATTGCTCATCATACTATTGTTGTTCCCCTGTAACAAATTTAGTGTAGTCATTACTGAAGTATCACTCGATGCTCGTTTGTGACCATCGCGTTTTTCTGTATGCTGATTAGTACTTAGATGATGAATGGCGTTTGCTCTAACTTTATTGGCATGTGATGCAACTTCAACATATGGTTTTGGTATTCCTGATTTCTTATAAAAGCATTTTGTACCTTTCTTTCCCTTAGTTTGCCTTTCAATCTTCTGAATTGTACCTTCAATTGTATTATCAGTCAAGGTACTTCTTGTAGAGCTTATGGAATTAGTACTTTCACTTTTCTTGACGGATATGTTTTGGAGTCCTTCATTCTCCAAATTTCCAATTTTCTTTGTCTGAACGTTAGATTCAGTACCTTTGAATTCATGAACAACTCTATCAACTGCAACAACCTTCTCGTGTTGTTTTGCTTGTCTAATATACTTGGAAGTTGAATTCTCGCAAGTTTGATCAGGATTCTGTTTAACTTCCTTCTTAGAACATACTTGAACAAATGCTGGTGACAAATTCTGATATTTAGCAATATATGGTTGTAAATGTGGATGCCTTAACAACTCTGCAGCCTAATATATTCAGACACAAGAAGTAATGAATCAGTAAATATCGATGCAACATTATTTTGGAATACAACAAAATGTAAGTAAGTACATGTACCGTAGGTCTATGTTCTGGGCTTTTTCTTAGCATGCTTTTAATCAGTCGTTTCCTGGAACGAACAAATCAATATAAGAAATTGATAAATCTGCAGTCACAAACTTAACGTACTGTGAAAATGAGAAATTGATGTATCGTCTTACCATGTAGAAGAATATATGGTTGGAAGTGGATATATAGTAGATCTGTTTATTTTGTTGATTAGCCCAGCCATATCCTGTTTTTCGAGTTAATTTCACATATGGTCACAGAATGTAACATATTATAGTTGTTATAGTCTGTAAAGTTTAATGACTAACCGTAGCACGAAATGCAGCTTGATGGGCAGAAATTTCAAACATACAACAACCTGAGAAGCAAACCATTATAATCAATATTGAGCAATTGAGAATGCAAAAATTGCACTTTATATAAGTTGAAGATGATGATTTACCTAGAGACCATATGTCTGATTTATATCCATAAGGTATATCTGCTAGAAGCTCAGGACACATATATGTTGGAGTACCCACAATCTACATCACATTGAACAACCAAATAACAATAGTCAAGAAATAAGAGTTGTCTTATATCTTATCTACTCCCTCTGTTTCAATTTATGTGACATTATATTTTGAGACGTCCAATTTGGAAAGAAATGATTGAGATGCATAAAATGAACAAGAACATTGCAATGCAATGAGGGAGGGTTTATTACCGAAGAAGCAAGATCATCTTTATTCAACAATTTGGCTAATCCAAAGTCACCTACAGACATAACAAGTATCATAAGCAACACAAAATTTGCAGCAAATAAACACTTACTATATGGACTATTTATACTTCTTACCAAGTCTGATTTCGTCGTCTTTGGTAAGGAAAATGTTAGAGCACTAGAGCAAAGCAAATGAACACTATTAGTATGAGTTACTCAAAAATTCTACAATTTTTTTTAAAAAAAAGGTTGTACTTTAAGATCTCTGTGAAGAACACGATTCGAGTGAAGGTAATCGAGAGCCAGTAACAACTGAATCAACCATTTGCAAAGTCTCTGTTGGCAAAACAAAAGTAAACTTGATGAGTTCAAAATCCATTTTGTGTTCTGTTGGAAATTTATTCTTATTTTTCTTACGTCTTCAGGAAAAAATGTTCCTCTGGCTTTTCTAATCATATCAGCCCTGAAAACAAGTAAAAAATTTATCAAGAAATACATCATTATTATTGATTAAGAAAAAATTAATGCTAATTTAGGCATGTTTAGGAAACTTACATGTCTCCACATTCACAATAGCTTGTAACAATGCAGACAAAGGAGTCCTAATTTATGTATAACAACACATAATTTTTTTAGCTTTCTACATGAATATGTGTACTAAATAAAAGAATATTAAGTCCTTATAGAAAATTTGGTTAATTGTATGAATATATATATGTATATACCTTCTCTACCCATGCATCCTTGTACTCAATAATATAAGGGTTATCTAGCTTGGCTATCAAATTCATCTGCAAAAATCAAACATAATTTAAGGTTAGATAAAAAATAAAAAGGTGAGATAGGAATAATTATTCTTACCTTACATAGTAAAAAAAGGAGGGAAAAAATTAATTATTCAACACTCCATAAGTTCTTGTTTGATAATTAATTAAAGCATAACTAAAGTTCCTTCTCTTTCATCTTGTTTAACATATCATATTATTGATCAACTTTTTTCCAATTCTATTAGTAACAAAGCCATTTTGCTAATATTATGTTGTTTATGATTTAGGCAACTTTGATAATGCTTTATAACCTTAAACAATTTTCAAAGAGAAACAATAGAATTTTTCAAAAGAGTGATATTTTAACTTTAAGTCATCTCAAATTTGAGTCGAGGGCCACTATTAGTTTTGAAAAGAAACAATAAAACAATCTCAATTCATTGACCTTTCGGTACAATCAAATAGAAAATCTCAAGGACGGCAGAATCTTAGTTGAAAAATTAATATTGGTAATTCAACTTCAAATTTCATAAAATTAGTATTGTATTAAAATTGTCATTTGAAATAGTTAAATTAATGTCATAATCTCCAAAATAAGTTGTAACCTAAGGTTCTTGTGATTGTCCCATCTTGTCTTTAGACTACGTGGTAAATAAGTGCAAGGACTTGAAACACTTTTCTGTTTTTTTAAAAAAAAATTAACTGGCCTTCATTAATTATTGACATGTAAAGTTACCACTATAATGTTTGGTATACATTTATTATTATTGATAAGAGACATTTTCATTTAATAAATAAATATAGAAAAAATTGAAAGCTATGACAGAAAGAATAATTGCTTGACAGTATGGACGAAAAGTTGTTAGTTATTTCTAATATTTAATCTCTACCAAACATTTTACATTTACTCTTTTTTCTCATTCTTTGTTCTTATTTATTTTCTCTGTTCATTTTTATTAATTTATTTTAAATTTTGTATTTCTCTAAATGAATCAGGATTAATTTAAGTAGTATAAAATATTTTTGTAATACATTAAAAATAATAATTATAAAAAATAATTTTAAAATATTAAATAAGTAAAAGTGAACCGAAAAAGTATTCGAATGTATACATTTGGTGAAAGCAGGTCATGTTAGGTGTGCGACATTCCTTCGTATCAATAATAGTAAAATTTAATTTATCACAACCACCTACCACCCTCATGTTTTTCATGTGGTAGAAAATAAGTCCCACTCACGCATAGATTAATATTTTATTTTATTTTTGGTTCTTTTCCTTTCCTTAATTTAATTTAATCATTTGTAAGAAAAAACAAGTAAATTAATCAGGTATTATTTTCTAATTTAAAAGGAAAAAGATCTACAATATCTTTCAATTATTTAAAATAGATCAAATTTACCCCTTGTGATATTTTTTGGTAAAAAAAGTGTCTTTACTGTTAGATTTTTGGCTCAGAATTCAGAAATACTTATAACTATTCAAAAGGATAAAAAAATATATTTTGTTTTTAATTGTTGTTTCAAAACAAGGAAAAATGAGCTAATTTTATTTTTTCATAATTCGAAATGAGACATTTTACCCTTATACTTTTAATTTATTTATTTTTGAGGGGGGGGGGGGGAGGAGTTGGGCTAAATGTGAAAAATATAATAAGATAAGAAAATAAATAGTGTTTTCTTACTTTAATTTTTTTTAAAGAGATGACATAAAACTTCTTTTCTGGTTCTGTGCACACTATTTATGAGTCATTATTCCTGAATATGAAGTCATTTACCTTTTCTTATTATCTTTAAAAATGATATGATTAAAAAAAATTCAGTTCTAATAATATCTTGATACGCTTTATTATTTGTTTTAACTTTAGTCCTTTCATATTTCAGTTGAGGACCATAACAATAGTTTTGAAAAGAAATGATAGAATAAATGTTGAGTTGAAAAATTAATATATAATGAAAGCTTTTATTTCATAAAATTGACATTGTATAAAAATTACATTTAAAATGATTAAACTAATCGCATAATCTCCAAAATAAAATTTTACTTAAATCTTTAAAACTAATTCTTCCATTTGAAATAGTTTAAGGACAATTTATTTTTATTTTTTATTTTTTATTTTTTAAACAATCGTTAGAACGAATGATATTTTTTATCTAACAATACAACAGTTGAGGGCAGTTTTAAGCCAACAATACAATAAGAATAAATTTAACCTATTTTAAATAATTCAGGAATATTTTTAACCCTTTTCCCTAATTTATATTATGTGTATGCTTACATTGTAAAAGATCTATACATTGTAAATAAACTACAAATACATGTTTTTCTCATTGCAATTCAATAAGAAAATTGTACTATAGAACATGATTTTTCTCCTTATTTACGACTGAACCAGCTCACTGAGATACATAGTGGATAACAAATTCTCACTGAAACAGTGAAAAACTTCCTAATTTTTCTATATGATTTTTTTCATTAGTTTAAAAATATCTAAAATTATAAAATATTAGTGACGTCCATTCTAAATATATAGTCTCACTCGTGGACAAAATACTGGATTGGAGGAGGACTTGTTCTCAGTAATGCAGTTTACTATTTATAAAGACAGGTCCAGATAGTTGTATTAAACCACCAAAAGATAAAATAATAATAACATATCAATATAATTTCATGAATAAAATTTAAGAAGGATAATATACACATAAACCTTATTTTACTTTGTTAAAATAAAAGAAAATATTTAATAAACTTTCGACTAAAAAGTTCATTCATAGCGGTCTGAATAAAGTGATGAACCAAAAAAAAAAATAACACAAAATAATAAAAAGTGAAAATAAAAAAGAGGAACATCGTTCTTTCTATCACTAATTAATTTTTCGAATAGACTCAATGTTGTACTCCAAAGTGAAACCTATTTATTACTATGATTTAGCAAAAAAAAAAACAACAATTCATTAAACCGTTCAATAAGTTTTAATTTTAATATTCTATAATAATTTGAAAAAGACATCCATTTTGCCTATACAAAAAAAAAAGGTTTTAGATTAATAATTTAGAAGGAAATTTTATCTACATTTTGGGATCTGATTCATTTAAATGTAATACTAACATTTTCTATTACCTATACTAAACAAAAAAAATTGAATTAACAATTTTAAAAGGAAATTGTTGAGAATACTATTAACTAATAAAAACGTGCTTTTTCATTGTATCAGAGCAGCCAGAGGTCTTGGATCAAATCTCACTGTTACCCCTATCAAAAAAAAAATCTACGTGCTTGACTCAGGCCACACATAAAATGGTGTATTGAATATACAATTAACTAATAAATTTGTGCGCTCTCGAAGGTTAAGCTTTAATTAAAATAACTAACCTCTTGATGGGCAGTGCGTTTGAACTGGTCTGTCTGTTTAGCCAAACGAATCTTCTTCATTACATACCTACAATTCAACATCATTCACAACAATAAGTCATTTTCATTTATTGAAAAAAAATCAAAAACCAAAACAAAGAAAATCTTCATACTACTAATGAGTATAATTACAAACAAACAACATATATATACGGTGTAGTTTTACAAAATAGAATCGAAAAGATAAAAAATATGTATATTTATTCTCTATCTAAAAAATAGAGAGGTTATTTCTGATTGGTTAATAAGATATATAACTGTTGAGACATAATTATAAAAAATATTAACATGGCTAAGATGTAATTTTGAGTCTTACCGTCACTCAATATGAATTCTTATACATACTTGGTTCATAAAAAAAAAGATCGCACATGAAAGAATATTCTAAAATAGAATTAATAAAATAAAAATAATTTTTCTATTCATTTAATTTTTAGTCAAATAAAATGGTTACACAATTCAAACAATAACCAGTTCTTTCTTTGACATGATAGAATCAAACCAAGAAAAATGAAGCAGAATTTAGTAATATGTTACTCCTCCTTTTGTTTTAATTTAAATGTGTTATTTTTTATTTTTTTTATTTTATTTTTATCTATCCTAAGAAGATTGACTTTTTTTTCTATATATTAAGTAAACTTATCAATTCTAACTTTATAAGAAAGTTTAAGATAAAAAGATTTAAAGGACTATACATATTTTCAATTAAAAACCACAATATTAAAAAAATTCCCTTAACTTTCATTTCTGAAACTCCCTACATAGTCAGATTAAGATATTTAAATTGAGACGGAGGAAGTAAAGTTCTAACTTCTAATATAACAGAAGAAATTATTACCACACACAAAAAAGAGAAAAGAAAGAGAAGAAGAAATGAAGATTATTGTACTTTTTTTTCTCAAACTTGTGATGAACAAGAAATGCAGCTCCAAAAGCTCCTCTACCAATCTGTTCTATCACTTCATACTCTTCCATCTTTGAACATTCAACTGCAAAATAGATTAGCGCGCAGACAATCACTCGATCTGAGCCAAATATGGAAGATATTGATATTTTCCTTTCAGAAAAAAGTAAAAATATTTATGGTAATACTTTGACTTTTTTCTTCCACTGAAAAATTATTGCAAAACCCTAATAACACATTTCAACATAACAAGTGAACTCCAATTATATATACATGTCACTAGAGAGATTGATCATTAAATGGAAGGAAATGAAATCACAGTATATGTGAAGTGGAGCTACAAGCTAAGGAATTAGAAAGGGTGCAGTAGGGGCTGGCTTGAGAGTAGAAGAGGGACAATAAATTGAATCAAAATATCATGAAGACCAAGTGAAGAGTAATGAATACACTACAAGTACAATTTATTTATTTTTGAGTAATCAAAAAGATTCCCAAAAAACAAATAAGGTTTATTGGTTTTTGAGAACTTTAGAAGATTAGTGCTTTCATTACTAGTACTAGTGAGAATGGTTATTTTGAGTCATGTCTTATAATTATAGGTACAAGACATTGTCATATCCTTGAGTCATGTAGTGTAGTTATTTATTTCAGTAATACATCAATAGGGTAGGTCCAAGAGGTCCAACAATTGAGTAATTTTCTAATTGAAAAAAAAAAGAGTTTAACCTCTATATATTGACTGGTGATGTAAAAATATTTAAAAATTTCGAACTATATGCAACTATCCAAAGGAGAAGACATAATTCAAAGTTTATGAATTCATTTTTTCATCTTTGAGAATTTGAAGTAAAAGCTATTGAATTCGTTCTGTACCTAATAGTGTACGTAGCTCCATCTATGTAACTCTTCAGAATATACGAAATTATACTAACTTGAATAATAAATCAGGTAATCTAATACAATATATACATCGAGAATATATATGACAAAATCTAAAAAAATTATCTAGAAGATTTTATTAAATAGAGGAAAAAATCAGAAAGATATCATGATGGATATTAAGAAAAGGAGCCATTGTGTGTGTGAGAGAGAGAATTTTAATTGAGGCCAAAGCAAAGTATGCAACAAGGATTGAGCAAAACAAAAAAGGCTCTTTAGCTAAATATCTTAATTCAATTGAAAGAAAAGGAACAACCTTTGCTTTTGCTTATGTTCTCATATTCTTCAAGCACTTATCATTATGAGTCTGTAACTTTTATGTATTGATAATGTGAAAAACACTTATATAATTATATTATTTTAAAAAGTAATTAAAAATATGTAAATGTAACGAATTAAACCTCAATGAATCATGACAATATATAAATATTTTGTAATGATATTATACATGATTTGAGGAAATAGTAACGGTTTAAATTATACCTATGCTATAAAAAATTTACATTATCATTAATAATCATTATATACATCATTAATAACCATGCACAAATTGGCAGGTCAGTCTCCTTTATCAGAATATCTTAACCATGCACTAATTGACTTCTCAACAAAACAAAATTCACTTGATTAATTATTGGTTAGTATATACTGCATGGAGAATTAATTTATGATTGTTCTTTTATTGGTTGGTCACATTTTTCCTAAATAAATTATTTCTTACCAGTTCTGACAATGTGTTTGGGTTGTCATTCTCATTTACCTAAAAAGTGCTAAGTGGACAAATGTTTCCTTTTTTTTTTTGGTCATTTAACTTGTGTCTGTTTTTTTAATATATATACTAAACATGATAGAAGTTGAAAATTCGCGTTTAATTTTAAATATTTTTGTCTAATGTGTGGCTTTGTAAAGATCAAACATCAGATACTTTTGCCTGAAATTTGGTATGGTTTGCCAGGACTAATTTCAGAAATTTTTATCACTAAAGTTGTAGACATGTCGAAGCCAAATTTTGGACATTTTTTTAACTAAAGTTTTACATGAAAAAAAAATATTCTTCTAATTTCAACAACCCATATACGATTTAACACCAAAATCTACACCTAATAAGCTTAACTGTTAAACATAAAATTCATCTATTATAATATAAAGAATAAACTTCAATCATCAATTTGTTAAAAATAAATAATAAATCTAATAAACTCATTTTGTAAAAATGGTGATGTCACGACTCAAAAGTCGAGGTCATGATGACACACACCCTAGAACCCCATAATTGGTGTGTAAGTCGAATGAAATAACACATACGAGACTTTCAAGGGGAAGTCAGGCCACAACCGATAAGAAAACAACAAAGAAGTTCTCAAACCTAGTAGTATAGTATAAAGAGCATATAATACATTTCTAAAACTTGGAATACATCTCAAGTCTTCGTAAAAAATTAAAGATTGTAAATGATAGATAGAGACCAATGGCGATTTGAAAAGCAGGATCTCACCACAACTACGAAAGAAAAGATATCGCTAGATCCAATCAACCGCTACGAAGATCACCCTGACTAGGATCTGCATCAAAATGATAAAGTAGGGGTAGGTACAATCCGCATATACTCAGTAGGTTAGACTGACTGAGCATAAACAACTAATCAAACTTAAGAAATAAACTATGAAACGCTTCCACCTACACGTAGAAAAGTCTCATTATGGCATCGGTGCTGCCAATTTATATAATAATGTCGTGAATAAAGTAAACACAAAAGGATATAGATAAATAAGTCGCACAACACAAAAAAGCTGACCAATGCAATGCAATGAATGATGTGGTGGAACCAAGGTCATCGTATATACCTTGCCGAGCTTTAGCTTTCGGACATGGACATATGGGGGAATCACATTCGATATACCAATCTCAATATCTCATCAACTTGCCACTTAGCTCGTGTTCAAGGATAAAAGTGAGGTGTCTCATTTTCTTTCTCAAAAATAGTATTTCTCCACTTTCTCGTATTTCCATGAACAATGATATGTTGAATAAGGATGAGTGCATCACAACACATACAACATAAAGACATAATCAATTCATCAAGAATTTTGAATAAAATAAAGTTCTCAAACTCAACAAGTCATGAAACACGTCCTCAAATGATAGGGATAGTGGAGGAATCCATTTGAAACCAGTCTTCACCATTTAGAAAGCATTTCTTTCATTTTAAAATGATAAAATATTAACTCAAGCCCCTAACTTGAGCATCTCAAAGTCAAATATAAAGATAAGTCACGCAGCCCTTTGCCGGGTAATTACTCACATATATCAGTTTTTTAGCAACAATGAAAGGTATCACACAAGCCTCCACATAGACTAAGCATCACAAATAGGCATCACACGGACTAAACAAGAAGGTCAATGCTTACCAACCTCTAAAACTCATACTACAATCCATTTCACAGTTGACTGTCTAAGAAAAATTACTTACTCATCTTAGTCCAAAAGAGGATAGTCAAACCTACCTCGAAGGTTGAAACTTCACTCGAACAACTCTAACGGAGCACTTTCTCAACCACACGGTCACCGAAATGATCCTCAACTATCAAAGATAGAAAGAGTTCATCAAAAGGAGTCCAATGATACCCATATTGACAGGACTTGAAATCAGGGATAAAATAGTCCAAAAATCATTTCGAAAATCAAAAAGGGTAAAATTAGATTTTTAGTTGAAAAACAAGCTCTAAAAGACGAGGAATTCATGGTTGAAAAACCCATTACAATCGACCAAGAAACGAGTTTCAATTCATAAAAATATCAATTTTCCAACTTAGGGGAAAAACCCCTTAAATCCATACTGAAATCATGATTTAAAGGTGTTTTGGAGAATCATTGACCAAAATAAGCTATTTTAAAAACCAATTCACCAAACTAATACGCTTTTTAATTTTTTTACAAAATTGGTATAAACGTACTTCATGGTAACGTTTTAGGTTATTTTTATTTTAAAAATTCAACGGGCAAAAACTGACGGAGCTGACGACGTTAAATGAATAAACGTTACTGTGAATAACGTTTTAGGTGTAAAACGTTATTGTGAG
Organism: Solanum piurae; assembly: GCA_029582685.1. Taxonomy (NCBI): domain Eukaryota; kingdom Viridiplantae; phylum Streptophyta; class Magnoliopsida; order Solanales; family Solanaceae; genus Solanum; species Solanum piurae. The sequence continues at coordinate 13,606 of JAJOOO010018426.1, read as the reverse complement.
TAACGTTTTACACCTAAAACGTTATTCACAGTAACGTTTATTCATTTAACGTCGTCAGCTCCGTCAGTTTTTGTCCGTTGAATTTTTAAAATAAAAATAACCTAAAACGTTACCATGAAGTACGTTTATACTACTTTTGTAAAAAAATTAAAAAGCGTATTAGTTTGGTGAATTGGATTTTAAAATAGCTTATTTTGGTCAAAACTTCTGTTTTGGAAGATAAAAATTGATGAAACCAACAAAGGATTTGTGGGGAAATCTTACCCACCCGAGTTTTCACAAAAATGCTCCCAAGAATCGCTTCCTCAAAGCCTCAAAAGATTGAAAATGGTGGAAATGAGAAAAATGAAAAGATTAGGTTCTGTCCAGGTGAAAAATGGTCATCGTGATCACGGGCCACTAACTCTCGCGATCGCGAAGGACACGGAGGTTCACATCGTGATCGTGAAGGCTAAAGAAAGGGCTTCATCGCGATCGTAAAGGCCACAAAGAAGATACATCGTGATTGCGAGCCTAAGGGTCACGATCGCGAAGGTCAAAATGGCATGCACCAGAAACTGAAAAATCAGCAACTCAACATAAGGAAAAATGCCTCTGAATGGACCTTCAAAAATTATTCAAAGTCAGATAAAAATAAACTAGACATTGTTACCCTACTAAATTCGACATTCCCAATAAACTTTCTTATTGTTAATTAATAGTTTTGTCCTTTAAGTTATAACTTATTCTTTTAAGTATGTTTATTTTGTTGCTTTTATTTTCGTTTTTATTTTAAAAACATTATGTTGCACATCCACTATAAAAAAAAATGCGGTGATAAGCCACGCGAAAAACCTATCTATCTATATATATCCGTTACAACACTGGCCTAATATTTATTCACGAAGTGAGAATGACTTATGACTTATTATTAGTTATGAGTTATAATATTTTTACGTAGTTTTTAACTATATAGATTTTATTTTAATTTTTTTTAAAAAAAATTTCATACCTAAATTTGCACTCAAACTTAAACGGTTTAACTCTCAGAGTTATAAATAATCCCCTCCCACCTAACAAACGATCCTCAAAGATATTAGACAAATAAAAGAAAAGAATGACGGAACGGAAAAGAAGAATCTCAATACTCCTTCACAAAGCAAAATTGAAGAAATAAATGAAAGTCTTACAATAAGCTGTGCCAAAACTCTTCATAAGTAAACAAAAGAAAATGGGAAAAGGTAGAAGTACCCCTAGACTATGACCGAAATCAGAGAGACATACCTTAACTAAATTAAGGTCCTATTATCCCCTAACCCTTTTTTTTTTGTAATTTTGTGCACCTTTTTGGCTTACGTGGCATCCAAATATCTCCCATGCGCCTCAATTGTGTGGAGTCACGGAGTGTGCCACGTAAGACAAAAGATGTATAAAATTACAAAAAAAATAAGTTCAGGGGGTAATAGGACTTTAGTTTAGTTAAGGTATATCTCTGAATTTTCGGTCATAGTTTAGGGGGATACTTGTGCCTTATCCCAAAGAAAATCAAACTTCCTAGTAAGTATAACCTTCCATAAAGCAAGAATTAAGTGGAGAACGCAAATAAAATTACTCCCTCCATTTTTATTTATATGTCGTTCTTACTAAAAATGGATGGTCTTTAATATTTTCTTCGTCCAACAATAGTTGTCCCCTATACTATTTTGGGATATCCAACAATAATTGTTTACTTTAGGAAATCAATGGATATTTTACACTTAGTTATTAATTTACCCTTATCATTAATTATAGTCATTTCTCTATTACATTTTTCAAGAAATTGTAATTATTTTCAAAGGGTGATATAATAAAATGATCCTTCTATTTATAGTTTCTTAAGAAGTGTGCAACGTGAATAGTGGACATCTATTATTGTTGGACAGAGGGAGTTTATGTCTTTTCACAATATCAATGCATAAATGACATTATTCTTCTTATTTTACCCTTGAGAGTTATTAGTATTGAAAGTATAAATTTGACCAACATCGAAAAACTAAAAGATTAATTTATGTTCATTGGTCAATTTAATTAATCAAAATAAATTAATGTATGTTCATTTATTGAAACTTGACTTCAAGAGAATACTAAATAACGGTGTAACGGTAAACTTACATACTCCATCCATTTCAAAATAAGTGAATTGTTGAGTCTTTTTTCGTAGTTCAAAATAACTAAATTGTTCAAAGTTTAAGAGAGTTGTTGGAACCTTTTCCATTTCCCCCCTCATTTATACCTTTTAGGTGATAATTTCAAGAGAGTTAATGACTCATATTTATGATTTTACTTTGAATTATTTATATTTTCAAGAATAGTTTGAGAATATCTAAAAGGGAAGTTTTTATTTTATGTCCTAAACTTGTTTTTCTTAATGAGTGTGCATTGCCTAAACAATTTACTTATTTTGAAATGGAGGGAGTAATTTCTTAAGGGATGTAAAATCTAAATGTCACGATTTACGTCTACACACCAGTCGAGACATAATACTCGGAACCACGAGTGTCCCCAAGTTAACCCTCGGCATAACATATCAAAGCATATCATATGAAACTAATGCGAAAGCTGAAACATATGGTTAATAAGTCTTAATAAGGAAATCAACAAATTCATCATGACTGAACAACTAAGTTCTAAAATAAGTATTTATCATTTAGACTGAAGGAAATAAGTTTACCGGGACATGACCCTAGTTACCTCAAACCAAATAACAAAGAAAGTACTAAATTTTGACTAACAACTAATCTAGGATGTCCCCTAATGAGGAAGACTCACCAACTGCTGACTGGAACTATTGCTACCTTACTAGCCATGAGTTTGAATACGAGCGCCAAAATCTACATCATAAAAGTATGCGGTGCAGAAAAAAGTATGCATCAGTACATGGATGTACGGAGTAAGTAAGGGGCATTACCATAATCGTAAAATGACATAACGAGGATAGTAAAATAAGGTTCCCAAAATCATATACATAGTGAAAGAACTAAGGAGAAAATAGTTGGAGTTCACGTTTAAAAACCGTTCACAATCTTCCTTCAGAATCATATATAGAAATGAGTCTATTTCAATAGCCTTGCATAATCATACTTGTAAATAACATGCCTTAAGTGAATCAAATGGAGTTAAAAGTATATTGTAAGAAAAATGCATAAACTGAGAAGTTTCTTATAATCGACATACATCATGTAAGCTCCTGACGTCCATTAGCTAATCCAGTTGGGAGGGCTGCCCTATATTGACCATATCATATCTATGCGGATCCACTGGTCTAATCCTCTCAGGGCTAAAAGGTCAATTGACAAGGCGATAAAACATAATCATACGGGCCCAAACTACGACTCGTAGATGCTTCTACATCCCGTAGATAGGTCTGTAGAAATTAGACCCAAAAGATGACTTGCAGACTTTTTTCCACGGATGAACAGTACGGATCGTGCTTCGATCAGTAGAAACTGACTTTGAAAATTCTGTTAAATATGTGCAATTGAAAATCTTAATTGTTATGGTATTATTAGTGTATAACATAGTATTGACAAATGTGTAATGTCATTTATCGTCATGGTTTATTCATGTTGCTCTACTTTTTTATAGCCTTTTAGTAATAAACTTGTGTGTGAGAAAATATTAAAGTATAAACAAAAAATTGAATTAAAATGTAAAAAGGAAAATTTTAGAAATGTCTAATCAATTTTAAAATAATAGCACCAAATTAGATGAGTTTTTTCATTATATGTCGTTTTAATCATTGATTTGCAAGCAATATTTTGTTATTATTATGGCATGTGGTTATTTGTGATGTTATACAATTTCCAAACTATAACAAATCATGTAAAGACCATTGAAATGAATTATTTGCAATATAGCTACACGATTATGAGAAATGTTATATAGAAATCATACAACTAAAATACGATCTATCAGAGAATAGAACTTAAACTTGACAAAAATGCATTAGAACTAAAAGAACACTTACAATGGAATTGTGCTATAGGTATTTCCCCATTGTTGATGAGTTCAAACTTGTAAGCATCTCCTATCCGGAGTCCATTTTCATCTCTGAATTTTGTCCATCCACGTATAATTCCAAAATGACGTCCAGCTCTCCCGAGCCAAACCGACCAGCATCTCTGTGCTTCATTTTTCAGAACCATCTCACAGTTTTTATTCATCAATCCGTTTGACTTGGCAAAATCCAATGGAAGACACTACCATAAAATTTATTCAATCGAGTCGATTAAGTTACCATTGTCTAAACAAACAAAAAAAGGACTAGAACAAAAAGAGTTCAAGTCCTATATACACTCAATAATGTACAATTTCTTACACCATCAGGTTAAGTTGCCTACATTAATGTATATAATTAACTTAATTGTTAACTAAAATCAGTTGAAATAACTTACCAAAACTGCCTTTGTGAAGCAGTAAGATTTAATGGTTGAAATAAAGCAAGGATTATGCTCATCACCAGAAGTTGAAGTAACTACTTGTGCATTGAGAAGACTCATGTTTGAGGGCTGTTCCATAATATTGTCTGCTTATGAAGAAAAATACATAGTAAAAGAGAATAAGACCTACTACTATGCAGTGGCGTAGCCAGAATTTTCATTAAAGAAGTTCAAAATATGAAAAGTAAAACACAAAGAAGTCAAAGGGGGTTCAACATCTACTATATATACATAAAAAATATAATTTTAACCATGTATAAACAGTGTCGATAAACTCCCTTCACCCTACCTTGCTCAGCACCTACTACTATGCCTTAATCCAATCTCAAATTGTGGTCCGATATATATATGAATGCTCACTGAGGATGTCGCTCTATTAAGAAAAACAGAATAACAACTACTACTATGCCTTAATCCAAACCCAAATTGTGGTCCGATATATGATTCCTCACTGAGAATGTCGCTCTATTAAAATTTAAACTATCAGGCCCCCTTATTAGTGATCAGATTGACTTCGAATAGTAATTTTCAGTATAACTGGCCTATACAGTTTTCAAGCTGCATTCTGTATATCATGAAGAATATTTTAACAAGTGATATCAAATACAAATAGAAAGAGTTTTAATGAAATTACGCCCACTTTTTATCTGTATTAGGTGAAAAAGGTGAAAGAAAATAGCTTACACACTTTAGGAAACATATAAAAGAAAAAAGATTCAATCCAAGACGTATACTTATATAAACACCGCAGAATAATACACATTTATGACAATGAAAAAAGATCATCAAAGAAATAAGAGATTGGTTAGATGAGAATAAACATGCCTTGAAACTTCTGCAATGGAGCTTCTCGATTAGTAACTTGAAATTTCCATATTGGTGTCTCTCCATTAGTAACGACCTCAAACATTATGCGATCTCCCTTCCTTAAGCAATTATCAGCAAAGAATTTGGTCCATCCACATCCAATAATATAGGTTTGAGTTATAGAAGAACTTATCTTTAAATTCCACAACCTTTGTCTTTCATCTCTTACAATCAAATCACACTTCTTATTGATGAGACCATTTGCAATTGCGAAATATCGAGGAAGGTACTGACATGGTGTATAACCATTTTACGAAGAAAAAAATAACAAAAGGAATTTAGTTTACGTACATTGACAATGTAAACGTTTTTATAATGTCAGTCTAGCTTATCATAGAGGTTTACTTGTAATTATCTAATAAGTGACCTGATTGTGAAACACATTCACTTGAAGTGTTTGCAAGAAATAATGAGTTTTGAAACTTACCAAATAGCCTTGGCGAATGCTATATTCTCTAATAATGCATTCAAAATGACCAAAAGACTTGAGATGACTAGCAGCTTTTACATGAGAAGAAGCCTTTTTTGACGATTTGATCATGCGCCTCGGTCTTTCTGTTGCATCCTCTGGAAATTAAACATGACCATTGTACTTGAGAAAATTAGCAACATTTAAATAAATTTGTAATATAAGGGGATTAGCTTCCAAAAATCATCAAGTATAAATCAATGGACTCTAAAGAAGATACCTTCACAACATCAACAACAAATCCCACAATGAGGGTAAAGTGTACGCAAATCTTACCTTTATTTCTTGGAGATAGAGATCTTATTTCCGAAAGACTCTCAACTCAAGTAAAATGAATCAAAGTAGTAACGAAAAAAAACGAGAGTAATATAGTAGTGTAGCTGTAACATCAACAACAAGGTGCGATCACCTAAACATAATAAACAACAAAAAACCGTAACAACAACAACAAGATGCGATTCTCTTCACCTGTATGGGCACCTCCTCCTCCTTCTTGCATATACTCTGCATATTCTCTGTCACAATGAGTTGAATCAAATATGGAAACTTCAAATTCCATATTTCCTTCATGTCTAAATATCAATATATCTCCCAATTGCAAATCATATTGTTGTACAAATTCAGCCCAACCCGCTTCGAATCGATGGCAATTCACCTTCATAGGCCACTTGTTACCATCCCTTCTCAGTATTGCATGTTCAATCTGGTCATTTCCTTTCAGATACTTCAAAAAACCTGTAGGAATTTTCTACAGTACAACATAAACTTGCCCTAATTAAATAAATACTATAGTACTATTTGCCCCAAATAAATATCATATCATGAATCCGCTACTAAATGCAGTAAACAAAGGAAAGATTAAGAAGAAAATAGAAAGGATTACTCACAAGACCATTCTTGTAACCTGGCTGAATGGGTTTGAAAAAATGAGGCTTTTTTGGAGGAATTTTCATGGCACCCAAAAGTGCTGGTGTTTAGATAATATCTCGTCACTCAACTTATTATCAGTTTATTTAGAAAGTTACTTGACTTAGAATATATTTGAAAAGTCACAATATAATTAGAATTTGATGTAATTGGTGTAATTACATTCTTTGACATGTTTTGTAGATCAAGTAATTACTCATTTCGTCCCATTTTGTATGTCACATTTTTACTTGTATTTGCATTAAGAAATGATATAACTTTATCCTTCTACCCTTATTTAATTTTTTTGGAACTCAAGTTTTCAATCAATGAATATGAATTAATTTATTTTGATTAATTAATTTAACCAATGAACATGAATCATTTACTTAGTTTTTCTAAGTCAAATGTATATTTTCAAAGCTAATAACTCACAAGGGTAAAAAAGGAAAAATATGGTAATTTATACATTGATTTTATGCAATGACAAGTATTATGGATCAACTATTTATAGAAAGGGATAACATATAAAATGGGACAGAGGAGTACTTAGCAAGATAGAAATTGAATGTAATTTAAGGATAGTAATTACACTATCCAATTCCCAAAAAGGGTTAGAAATTGGTGTAGTTACAGTATATGACATGTTTGGTAGACCAAGTAATTACTCCAGCAAGACAGAAATTAGGAATTGGTGTAATTATACCATGTAACATGAATTTTATTAAATTATTTTCTTCCTTTTATTTATATTTGTATTTGTTATTTTAATTTATTTTTTATTTCTATTATTTTTATTATTCTAATATTTTCTAGTCACAATGTAATTGAGATTTGATATAATTGAATGTAATTACAAAAGCATAATAACACCCAGTTACACCAAATCTCGATTATATTATGGCTTTCCAAACAGGCCATTGATTCAGAAAATGTCAAAGCATTACCTAGACTCTAAACACAAACTTTTTTTTTTTTCTATAACTAGTAATCAAAATAAAACCAAAATTTTAGTACTAGCACTAGCTACACACGGAAAGTCAATTCCTAATCCTATATCAACAAGGATTACATGAGGAAGAAACAATTAAGGAAATTTATGGAAAGTTATCCTAGTAGTACTCAAACAAGGATAATATATCACGGTTATAAATACAACAAAAACCTCTCCACAAATTAAAATTGTAGCCTAATAAATCTATTCATCCTAATCTCCACAAAATTAACAAGAATGGGAAAGAAAAACCAAGAATGTGATGAAATATCAATTCGTCAAGCCATAATCGGCGGCATTGATCGTCCAAATCGTTTCGACTATTGTTTTAATTTGTTCTTTACATGCAAAAAGCAAAGTAATAAAAGAAATATTTTTTATTCCAATCATTCTCAATCTTTACTCCGGCCTCAACCATTACCTCGACCTCAATTCGACTTCGGCTTAGAGCATTACATGAGTATTAAGTGTCGTAGTACTGTCCCATTAAAGTGATCCGAAACTAAGCCGAGTAAGAGGATCAAGAAATTCCGATGTAATAATGAATCGGATTTTCAATCAAAGTATCCGTTTTTGGCTGAAATAGGGATGTTTTCCATATGATGAAAAGTTGAAGATTTGAGGTTCAAATTTACGATCAAAATTCAAAAGTTCGACGGTCACAAAAGATATCAGAATAGAAAAAGTTAGAAGATGTAATTCTATGAAGATTTTACATTTTGTTTCATGCTACTTTTAGTTCCCAATAAACTTTCTTATTGTTAATTAATACTCCAATGTTTTGTCCTTCTATTTATAATTTTATTCTTTTAAGTAGGTTTATTTTGTTGCTTTTATTTCGTTTTTATTTTAATTAACACTACGTTGCACATCCACTAAAAAAATGCGGCGATAAGCCACGCGGGAAACCTATAGCTAATTATACGAAAACAACCACCTATAACTATGACACACAATGAATCGATTTTATCATTTTTTTGTTTAGAAAAAAAAAAGTGAAAGATGTATTAGCTTTTTAAATATATCTCTTGTTTGAATTTCGGGCCAAATATTTTTTTTAATATATTTTGAGTTTAATATATTTTTTTATAAGGTGTGTACATGTCAAATTATCAAGTCGAACCAAATTGTGAATCAAATCAAATTGAAGCAAAAACCCAACTTGTGATTTGATTTGGTTAGTGTGACGTTGAAAAAAAAAAGTTGATCGACCATCCTTAATTGGTTTGGTTTGAAATTAATTACACAACAAAGTCAGATTGAACTAAGAAAAATAAACCGACATAATATATTTATATATACACACATGATAAAAATCTTAGATATGTTATTGGATTTTAAGAAAAGCCTCATTTATGCTATACGTTAAAAGCTTGACTTATCTATATCATTTTCGTTTGAGAAAAAACTCATACATGCCATTATACGTGAACTCAAAACCCATCTGATTTTGCAAAATCATATTGTCCATGTGGTGAATGATAATTCGACTACGTCATTAGCAGTGGCGAATCTAGAGCCAAAAAGTAGGGCACCGGCACCCGTAGTCTTTTCGTAAAATTAGATATTTTATATATATATATTTTCTAAAATTTGTATAATATTATATTTTGGCACCCGTACTACAAGAAGTCTAAATGGTCCATTTCGACCTTGAGGATTAAGGATCAATTCCCACTTTTAATACATTTTACTTGGTGCACCCATGTTTGAAAAATCCTAGATTTGCCTCTGGTCATTAGTATACATATTTTTCGACATCAGCCAAATTTCTAAAACCTATTTGATTTTTTTTATAATAAAAAAAAACCCAAATTAGAAATCATGCTAAAATTACCGTTAACACTACATCTAAATTTTCAAGTTGAATATTTGTTATTTATATTTGTATTTGTTATTTTAATTTATTTCTATTGTTTTTTTAGAAAAAATATTATTATTATTCTAATATTTTCTAGTTACAATGTAATTGAGATTTGGTATAATTGGGTGTAATTACAAGAGTATAATAACACCCAATTACACCAAATCTCAATTATATGGAAATTTATCCTAGTAATAAAACCAAAATTTTAGTACTAGCCACACACGGAAAGTCGATTCCTATATTAACAAGGATTACTTGAGGGAGAAAAAAAATAAGGAAATTTATGGAAATTTATCCTAGTAGTTAGTACTCAAATAAGGATAATATATGGTTATAAATACAACAAAAACCTCTCCACAAATTAAAATTATAGCCTAATAAATCTTTTCATCCTAATCTCCACAAAATTAACAAGAATGGGAAAGAAAAATCAAGAATGTGAAATATCAATCCGTCAAGCCATAATCGGCAACATTGATCGTCCAAATCGTTTCGATTATTTGTTTAATCCGTTCTTTGGATGCAAAAGGCGAAGAAATAAGAGAAATATTTTCTATTCTGATTATTCTCAACCTTTACTCCGGCCTCAACCCTTACCTCGACCTCAATTCGACTTCGGCTTAGAGCATTACATGAATATTAAGCGTAGTAGTATTGTCCCCTTAAAGAAACCTGAAATCGAGTCAAGTAAGAGGATCAAGAAACTTCGAATTAATAATGAATTGGATTTTCAGTCAAAGTATCCTTTTTTGGCTGAAATAGGAATGTTTGAAAAGTTGAAGATTGAAGAATCAAGATTTGAATATACGATCAAAATTCAAAAGTTTAACGCTCACTAAAGATAAAATTAGGAAAAGTTAGAAAGATGTAATTCAATGAAGCTTTTACATTTTCTTTTATGCATACTTTTAGCTCCCAATAAACTTTCTTATTGTTAATTAATAGAATATTTTATCCTTCTATTTATAAACTTCTTATTTTAATTAAGTTTATTTTTCTGCTTTTATTTTAAAAACATTACGTTGCATATCCACTACAAAAAATGCGGCGATAAGCCACGCAAGAAACCTATGACTAATTATATGAAAACAACCACCTATAAGGCTATAACTATAACACGCAAGAAACCTATGACTAATCGTGTGTACATGCCAAATCGTCAAGTCGAACCAAATTGTGAATCAAATCAAATTGAAGCAAAAACCCAACTTGTGATTTGATTTAGTTAGTTTGACGTTGAAAAAAAAGTTGATCAACCACCATTAATTGGTTTGGTTTGAAATTAACATAAAAAAAAGTCAGATTGAGCTAAAAAAATAAATAAACCGGCATAATATATATATATATATATATATATATATATATGTATCAAACTGTGAGAAAAACCTCATTTATGCTATACGTTAAAAAAATGACTCATATCATTTTCGTTTGAGAAAAAACCCATACATGCCATTATACGTTAACTCAAAACCTATCTGATTTTGCAAAATCATATTGTCCATGTGGCGAATGATAATTCGACCATGTCATTAGTATACATATTTTTTTACATCAGCCAAATTTTTAAAACCTATTTGATTGTTGTTGTTTTTTTTAAAAAAGAACACCTAAATTAGAAATTACACTAAAATTAGCGTTAACACTACACCTAATTTTTCAGTACACCTTGGTCAGTGGCCTCAGAATTAAGTTTTTTTCGTAAAATAAAATTTTATTAAACGTACAATATTTTATTAGACCTACTAAAAATGATATAAAATGGACTCTTTTTGAAAACACGAAGAATAATGACAAATGTATATATCATTATTGAATTTCTTAAATATTTATTTAGCCTACTGGAGTAAGTCTCGACCATTCAAATTATTATTTTCTCCGTATGCAATATATCATATCTAAAATCTTACAAATTTGGTCTCATTCATAATTTCCATTTTTTCCTACCATTTCTAAAAAAATTCAAAATCCTTTGAACACAACACAAAATTTCTGGATACATAACTTCCACTCTCCAAACCCATGTTTATCACTTCCTAATTTTACTCCACAAATCTCTCCCATTTTTTATTTCCATAATCTTTTCAATTAATTTCTCCACTATGTTTATCACTTCATCTTAATTTGAATTTCAAAAGGTTTCTCTCTCCAGAAAATCAATTTCAAATCTGCCAATGGATAGTTTCATATATCTTCTTCACTTTATTGTTCTTTGTTTTATTTTTCATCGTTTTTCTCTTTCATTTTCTTCTTCATCCATTTTTTAAAAATTTTCAATGGTACTTCTTATTTATCTATAAATTTTCGATATTTATAGATAATGCTTCATCTTTTAGTATTGAGATTGCTCAAATAGTTTCAACCAGTGACGATAATGTACATCGTATATTTGATTCTGATAACGAAGATTTTATTCAAAATAGATCTAAACAAAGAAACAATCTATCATTCATATTTTAAAGAGAATTGGACCGAAAGGAAAATAAATGTAAATGGGTAACTTACTCAAATTTCATTAATTTAAGAGCTAATTACTTATTTATAGTGAAAATTTCATATATAACATTTATTAGACTAATATTTTCAAGTTATAGCAGTAGAATAAAACTTTCAAGTTGTAACAATAAAAAAATTCAGGTTATAACATTTTATTAAAAAAAACATTTTTTTAATTAATTGTAAAAATTTATTTTGAAAAAAAAAGAAGATAAAAAAGGAAAATAAATCGATTTTGAAGAAAAAACAAAAAAAACGGAAATAGGTGTATTAATTAAATTTGAATTGATTGATGATAATTATTAATTAGCATAAATTTAGGAGATTCAAACTAATTAGGAATATTTGGTTTCCTTAATTCACTCTAATCTGTTAAATTTAATTAAAAAGTCCGATTTTATCCATTTTCTTCAACGTTTCTCTCTTCGTTTTTTTTTTCCAGAATTGTTGTCACTGACGAGTAAATCAAGTTTTTTTTTGTTTAAAAAATCATGATTTTGTTCGATACCAACTTCATTCATTTTTTTTATTTTTTTTATTTTTTGTGTTAGAATATGAATTTGGATGCCAAAGGTGTACAATTTGGATACCAATTATAAGTCAGTGTTAGTTCATGAACTCTAAATTAGTAGTATGATTTCTTTCTAGTTAAAAAGACATTGTAAAATCATAAACTCTAAATGTTGAATCCAATTTGTATGCATTTTGTATATAATTGTTATCCCGAAAATTATTATAGTCAATATGTAATTTATCTTTAGAATGGTGTATCCATTTGGAATGCAGTCTGTATATAACTAGTATCCTGCGATTACAATAGTCAATCTGTAATTCATATGTAGTTGGTATCTTTTTGGAATAAAACAGTGGATATTATATATATCAAATACTTAAAGCTGTAAGAAACACAAAAATATCGTCCAAAACTTAAAAAAACTTGTAATTCTAAAAAGTCTAAGGTGCAATCAACTATCTCAAATTTGATCTTCGTGGTCTTGGTATGTGATAATTGCTGGTATCCAGAGCATGTTCTTTTGCTATGCGGGGTTCACCAAATTTGCTAGCAACAGTGCCAGTTACTTCACTCTCACTGATCACACCATCATCATTCTTTGTTTTTCCATAATATCATATGATTGTGGCATACCTTTGACGATGATACTTTGCATCGATATCAACATTTCGCATATCAAAAACTCCATTACTGATGTATACAACAAATAGACATGTGTACAAACCAAAATCACTGGAAAAAAATGAAAGAAAAATTATTTTATACCATTTTCATACCAATGTTAGAAATTTAAATACATTAATGGAGAAATTGAAAAAGAAACCTATTAGGAAAAATCTCAATTTCATATCAATATTAGTCATAATTCATACAAAACAGAGTAATTTAACAATTTATACCATCTGCATACCAATTTAACAATTCATACCATTGGGCTTCTGATATCAAACCAATTTCATACCAATGTCAAAACACAATTCATACCATTTGCATACCAATATTATATCACATTTCATACAATATCCAAAAATCATAT
>JAJOOO010018425.1:0-33220 GCA_029582685.1 Solanum piurae | reverse complement strand
GTTTTCCTTAAGTTTTGAAGGGGAGACATTTTCCTTAAATTTGAGGAAAATGAGTTGATTTGGAAAACATTTTCCAAAATATTTAACCCAACCAAACATGAGAAAATTCATACCAAACACACCCGTGAGGTAGAGACTAGAGAGGTTGTTCACGATAATCAGTTCTAGTCCTAGAAAAAATAAGATGATGTTACGTTGTACTCTTTACCTTTTGTATTTTTCGCATTAGTATTTGTCTAACCAAACATACTCTTTAATTTGTTTGCTAAAGCTTTCTCTGTTGATCATTTTTGTCATGTAGAATTATCAGTTGTCACAGTGTAATAAACATAAAAATTTAATTGGATCATGAACTATAGGCATTCATCTCATGGCAAACATATCTTTTTAATTGTTTATGTTGATGCTATTGTTATCACAGGAGATGATTATGAAGGTATTGCTCAACTCAAACAACACCTCTCAAGTCACTTCAGACCAAGGATTTGGGCAAGTTGAAATACTTTATGGGCATTGAAGTGGCACAATCTGGCCATGGTATTGCTATTACTCAAAGAAAATATGCCTTAGACATTTTGGAAGATGCTGGTATGTTGGATTGCAAACATGTGGACAGTCCAATGGATCCAAATACTAAGCTTATTCCAGGACAAGGGGAGCCTCTAAAAGACCCTAGCAAATATTGGAGACTTGTTGGCAAACTCAACTATCTTACGATAACACGACTAGACATCTCATTTGTTGTTAGTGTAGTTAGCCAATTTTTGCAATCACCTTGTGATAGTCACTGGAATGTAGTGATTCGCATCCTACGATATATCAAAAGCTCTCCAGGACAAGGTTTATTGTATGAAGATAAGGGACACACCAACATTGTTGGATATTCTGATGCAGATTGGGCAGGATCTCCTTCTGACAGGCGGTCCACTTCAGGTTATTGTGCTTTAATTGGAGGCAATCTAATATCTTGGAAAAGTAAAAAGCAAGTTGTCGTAGCTAGATCAAGCGCAGAGGCAGAATATCGAGCTATGGCACTAGCTACGTGTGAGCTTATATGGTTGAGACAACTTCTCCAAGAATTGAAGATGGGTGGAGTTGAGCCTATGACATTGAGATAGATTGTCATTTCATTCGAGAGAAGATTGAGTCTGGATACATCACAACAAGTTTTGTCAACTCAAAAGATCAACTGGCGGATATTTTCACAAAATCACTCCGAGGATCCAGAATTGACTATATTTGTGGCATACTAGGAGCATATGACTTATACGCTCCACCTTGAGGGGGAGTGTTAATTATGGTATATTTGGATAGTGTTAGATATTAGAATCTTTAAATATGATATGATTAAATAATTTAGATATGAGAATATTCCGTAATCTCTTTAATCAGGTAGTTAGGAGATTGTGTAATATTTTATTATCTTCTTTCCTTATTTACATTATCTGTAATAGCTATTTAATCCCATCAACCTGAGGGAATGATCAATTAATTCAATTCCCAATATCTCCTCTTCTTCTTCTTTTTTTCTTCTAATTTCTCAGAACTATTACAGTCCCACTCCAAATCACCCTATATTGATGGCTCATTGTGGTGAAGGGTGGACAAAGAAAGAACATGGTGCACATACATTTGAAATATTGTGGCAAGTGGAGGAGATAGTGGACAGATTTCTTAGTCCTTTCTACAAAATAGGCAAATATTATCAACTACCTTAAGCAAATCTACAGCTTTAGGAATTGCACTATACCCATTCCATATCTATACTGATTCTTAGATTTTCGTGACAAAACATGAAATAAACTGCCTTAGTCATTCATCATATAAAGATTATGAAACGAAGATGAAAAGATAAGGAATTACCCCCAACGCTTTCCAAAATATTGACAATATCATAAATGTGCGCCTCTCGACACCCACAACCACAAAGAGATTGTGTAATTACATTCAAGAAGATATCTGCATTTTGTGTTGACACGGTTGGGAGACAATATGAGGACTTGTAGATGCGAAGACAGGGCAAAGACCTAATTGATCTGCAGTATTGTCCAAGCCCCTGGTGGAGTCAACACCTTTTTGATCACATACTTCAAGAACTGAATAGTAAGAAACGTATCAGGTCAAGAAAGTAATGATATAGATGATATGTTGATTTATAGCGAAAAATCCATATTTTTTTACTTAAATGTTTTTAAGGCATTTCATCAGCTTCTTCCACTCATTTCTACCTAACTTTGTAGATGAAGAGAACAAAAAAAATGGCAAAGAACATACGATCAATATTCAAAATTTTCGAACAAACTGAGACATGATAAAACACCTACTAAGAGACATGGCCAATTTACAAAAGATTTGCAAAATAATTGCTTGAAGTTGCTGTGCTAGAAAATCACCGCTGTGTCCCTCCAACATATTAAGGCGGCAAAAAGTCCTAGGTCGCTATGTAAAAGGTGTTCCTTGCATTCTATAAACATGAAGGTTCCGATAGAAAGTGACTCCAAGGAGGTGAGGGACATATTTAGAGCTTCAAGTGGAAGAGACCCACTTGAGGAAGTTGAGACGAAGAAAGAAGAGAGGATCAAGGCCCTTCATTCTCAATCCGAGCATTTTTCTTTGATTGTCCTGATGATATCTATTAAACTTCTCATGGTTTTGTTTAATTCCCTATAGAGTGTTTTTGAGTTAGGAGTACACGAAAGCAATGTCTATGACTTGAGTTTGTTCAATTGAATTCAACTGAACTATGAGCATTCGTACTCTTGCTCCCATAACGTGCCTGCTTAGCAGGGCAGATCCATGTTGGAATGGAGGAAGTATATATGTATAAAGGAAACAGGTGCAGGGAGGATTAGTTACATGGATTACAATCTAACATACTATCAACTTCAAAAAGAGCAAGACATACTGCACTAAGTACATGTTCGATGGGTGAGAAGCGTTGGTTGTTGGAAGTGTTGCTCCAACTTTAGGAGTCATTTCTGGCTGCAGAGGACCAAGGAACAGAGGCCTTGTCCAACTGGAGGCTGCTTGCTCTCATCCATAAAGATGATCACCATTCACCTCACGATGATTAAAATGGACAGCAGAATCAAATGAAGCTTCCGGACATCTGTTTCTGCCAAGAACGTGATGCTTCCATACCCATATCTCCCTACCACCAAGTCCTTCACGTGGCAAAAAAGCAAGCTTCTTCCTTCTTCTTTGATAGTAACTCCTCCATAGGAAGAACTGTATAGTAATCAGCATGTTGGAGCTTCGGCATTATGCCATCCACATCCTTATCATCGCCACAATTATCATGATGCGTCTCTTCAGGCTCTAACTTGGGCATATTACCAACTTTGTCTCCGTCATGCATCCCTACATTTTTAACAGACAAGGGAATTATGCAATTATATAGCAAGTCAATTTTGATCAACTTTGATATACTCAAATAGATAAAAACGATAATCTTCTTAGTGTCCAAAGTCTTGTAAATCACTAATCCATGAAGTTCACTTAGTTTTAATTAGAGATTCCAGGCTTTGAGCTTACGGAACTGGGATCTTAAGGAGCAGTGCAGTCATAAAATGGTAGATATCCAGTAAACATTATATGTGATGTGTTCCCATTCACTGACTATGATAACTGATTTAATGCATCTATTAGAATCCAGCTCAACCAATATCTGAAAGGAAGGCAGGCATACATGCATAAGTTCATTAAAAAGAAAATTACTGTCCATAGAAGTATGCTTCAGTTGAGACACTGTACATGAATCAGCTCCCAGTGGAAATTCATTAGCGGCAGGACGAACCCAGTCCCTTGGATTTTCCCTTTGAATGATGTGGACTTCAGTCCTTAATACACCAGAAGTGTTCTCTTTATCCAAGAAAACCAGGACCTACATAAACAAATACCATATTGTTTGTATGGATTAGATGAAAGTATGAATTTTGTCCTGTATTTTTTCACCAAGAGGATACCAATACTTGCGATCTTTGCATATGATCTTGTGTTTCTCTTATTTAACTTTTACTTTTGGTCCATCAACATAAAAGCATGCCATGAGCAACTAAAGAAGTCTCAAATAAGATCATATTTCTCTCCTTTGGTTTATCACTTGTAGGTTTGTATTTCTGAGTTAGAAATAAATGTAGAATTATCAAAGAGGATCTTTGTCTGACGGAGCAGGGTTATTAGAAACCTGCAACCAACATCAGGAGAATTTTTCATAATAGGATACAACTTTTGTTTTCACCATAAATATAAACAATATAAGTTTAAAAATCATAGTGAAGCTATAAGAACATAATATATCATGGCTGATACTTTGAAGAGTTTGTTTGGAACTAGGGCAACTGTTTGATGTTTATATCGTATTGGAGAAACACTGGAATTTATTTATATAAGCCTACTTGATGCAGTAAAACCAAACAAATATAAGGCCAAAAGCCAGCAACTAGATGCAGTTACATCTACCTTGACAGGAAAGCCTCAATAATTACAACATGAGGTGCATAGCATTTATGGCAATAGTAATGACGCATCCTAGAACATCATGTAACTGCTACTGAGTATGATACTTGGTTTAAGACAAATGAACACATCCAGGAGAAACATTAATTATAATTAGTTAATAAGAAATGTGAAACTTACAGGTAACCTAGAAATTCATACTGGATGGATGTGGAGTGATAACTGAGGCAGCAGAAATAAAAAGAATGTCAGGAAAGTCTAGAAGTCAAAATTCGGTATTTAATAAATGCAGTTAAGTAAAAAAATAGATAGTTAAGTTTGATACTCACCTCTTGGCCACAGATACTTGGCTGCTGACCAACTCCTTGTCCAATTTCTGAGCAACTAGCACCTTCATACAGGAAACAGGTGCCAGGAGGATTACTTACGTGGATTACAATCTAACATACTATCAACTTCAAAAGAGGAAGACCTACTGCACTAAGTACCTATTGATGGGTGAGAAGCATTGGTTGTTGGAAGTGGATCCAACTTTAGGAGTCATTTCTGGCTGCAGAGGACCAAAGAACAGAGGCCTTGTCCAACTGGAGGCTTCTTGCTCTCATCCATATAGAGGATCACCTCCCGATGATTGATATGGACAGCAGAATCAAGATCAAGCTTCCGGACATCTGTTTCTCCCCAGGACTTGATGCTTCGATACCCATGTCTCCCTACCACTAAGTCCTTCACGTGGCAACAAAAAACCAGCTTCTTCCTTCTCCTTTGACAGTAACTCCTCTGTTTAGTAATCAGCATGTTGGAGCTTCGGCATTACGCCATCCACATCCTTAGCATAGCCACAATTATCATGATGCGTCTCTTCAGGCTCTAACATGGGCTTATCAGCAACTTTGTCTCTGTCGTGCATCTCTACGTTTTTAACAGAAAAGGGAATTATGCAATTATATAGCAAGGCAAATTTGATTAACTTTGATATACTCAAATTGATAACAAATGATAATCTTTTTAGTGTCTAAAGCCTTTTAAAGCACTAATCCATGAAATTCACTTGGTTTTAATTTGAACCATAGAGATTCCAGGCTTTGAGCTTAAGGAAATGGGAACTTAGTGGAGCAGACATAAAAGAGTAGTAGATAATAAGTAATCCACTAAAACATTACATGTGACATTCCCATTCCCTAACTATGACAATTGACTTATGCATCTATTAGATACAGCTGAACCGAACAACGAAAGGAAGGGCATGCATGCATAAGTTCATTAAAAAGGAAAGCCTACTGTCCATAGATGAATCAGCCCCCAGTGGGAATTCATTAGCGGTAGAACGAACCCAGTCCCTTGGATTTTCCCTTGGAATGATGATGACTTCTGTTCTTAGTACACCAGAAGCATTTTCTTTATCCATGAAAAAGGGTACCCTACATAAACAAACATTATAGTCCTGTTAAATTTTCCAGTGTTTTACTTGGATTAGAGGAAAATATGGACTTTGTCCTGTATTTTTCACCAAAAGGATACCCGTACTTGCGATCTTTGGATATGATCTGTGTTTATCTTATTTAACTTTACCTTTTGGTGCATCAACCAATGCATGCCGCAAGTACTAAACAAGTCTTACATAAAATCATACTTCTTATCCTTGGTTTATCACTTGTTAGGTTTGTATTTCTG
Organism: Solanum piurae; assembly: GCA_029582685.1. Taxonomy (NCBI): domain Eukaryota; kingdom Viridiplantae; phylum Streptophyta; class Magnoliopsida; order Solanales; family Solanaceae; genus Solanum; species Solanum piurae. The sequence continues at coordinate 27,088 of JAJOOO010018425.1, read as the reverse complement.
AGGTAGCACAAACTATGCTGACTTAGAGATGAATGTCGAATTATAAACGAGGATCTGCATCTGACAAGAGCAGGATTGTTAGAAACCTACAACCAACAAAAGAAGAGTACTGTTCATAATAGCCTAGGACTTTTGTTTTCACCTTAAGCATAAACAATATGAGTTTAAAAATCATAGTGAAGCTATAAAAGCATAATCATGCCTGATACTTTGAAGAGTTTGTTTGGAACTTGGACAACTATATTGATGTTTATATCTTATTGGAGAAATACTGGAACTTATTTATATAAACCTACTTTATGTAGTAAAACCAAACAAACATAAAAGCCAAAGGCCAGCAACTAGACACTGTTACATCTACGTAGAGTCAGTGTTGGAAATGCATTACTTTTGTTTTGTTTTCAACTATCAACTTGGAATATCATAATGATCTTACTCTTCAGGTTAACTAGTATAAACAAGAAACAATTTTCATGAAAAAAAGAAGCTCACAGTTTGATCTTGATTCTCCAAACACTGTCGGGACGAATATGGCACATAGTTAGCAGGGAAGAGTTTGTTGACATAAGACCTGTTACTAAACAACACACATGGTAGAGAAAGCTAAAGAACATGAAATTGAAACTAAAATGCCCCCCAATTATGCAGACAGAAGAGAGCAGGGGTACCTCTTGTTTGAGGGAAGAGAAGTTATCCAATAGTGAGGCAAAAAGAGAAACCACTGCTTTGTGCAAGGAGAAGTAATATCAAGGTGCAGATGCTAAACCTTTATTAGCTACTCAAAACAGCTAACACCACATCAATCTTCACTATCAGAGCTGGCCTCATCAGAACTATAATCACCACTATCATCATCAATATCAAGCTGCACATGTCGAACTTGTATTGGTTTGGGCATTCTTGAAAGTCCTGGAGGAGGTACTGGTCATGCAGGTGCCTCCTCGACCTTCTGAGGTGGACGAGAATCCACTGGAGGAAGAGGGAGATCAGTGGGAAACTCCACAGGCATACCAGGTTTCCAACCAGATGGCACTACAATATTTGGAGGGACGAGGCCTTGAATTGATGATAGATTGGCAAGTGGGTTACTTTCTGCCGCAGGTTCAATGAGTGGCTCCAAAATACTCTCCTTGCCTTCATCTGTTTTAGGTAAACCAACATCAAGATCAGCAAAAACATAAAACTGAGATGCACGCAATTGCTCATCCTGTGGAGCCAGTGGGAGAGCTCCCCGGAGTGGAGCCTGTCCACCACCAAATTCAGGTGGTGCAAAAGTAGTGTAACTTATCCTATGAGCATATGACAAAATGTCAGATAATTTCAACTGAGTCGCCACAGATGTTACTGAGGATTCTTCGGTATTGTTTTCCAACTTGGCCCGTTTGGGACGATGACAGTCAGCGTAATCATCAACAAGATTGTCAAGAACACGCTCAGCTCCTTTGAGTTTGTTGGCAAAGGCAAGAATTGCAGAATCATTGACCTAATTTCACGGGTGACTTTTTGCTTCTCATCTTGAAGATCAAGTATTTCTTGTAGTTCAGCAACTGCTTCAAACAGTTGTGTCTGAAGAGAAGTAAACACTGAGAGGATCTCTTTTGTGGATGATGGGCTGGAATCTTGTGGAATTGGTGCTGTAGAAGGCAGAAATGAAGGGAAAGAGCCACGAAAAGCACTAAGCCAATGGGACCGGTTAGGTGAGACTTCAAAGAGCCTTGACGCAAGAGATGCCATTTGAATGAGAAGAGACTGAGCTCTAGAGAGAGGTGGGAGAAGAGGAAGGAGCGTTGATGAGGTGGTAGTGGTAGTTAATATATTTGCCTGTTGATTAGGTTGCGACACTTGCGAGGAGAACTTAGGAGGAGGAGCTGTGTTTTGTAGAGAAGGTGAACTGGGAGTTGGCAGGCCTAGCCGTGCCGGCGATTGCAAAAGTTGGTGTTGAACATTCTGTAACATCTTCAAACACAATGATTGAAAAACTAGAAAAGGTAAAAAGAAAAAAATCAATAAACATTAGCAATGAATCACAATATAACTAAACTATGGAAATAATAGCATCCTTTTGTTGCTCTTCCGACCCGAGAGAAAGTTAGAGAGGGAAAAGCTTACACACATGTGAGAGAGGAGAAAAGATTTCCAAAATTCAAACTTTGAAGTTAATGGACACTGAACTTGTAATTTTTCAGTATCAACATTCAATTTCCTAGAAACAAGCATTAGATTCAATGTCTGGAATCTGTAAGTGAGTTTTTGGCTGAAAACGTCCCTCAAATATACTCTAAATTTAAACATCCTTTTACTACCACAATGAGCAAAAAACATCCCTTAACTACCCTAAAAATGGCCAGATTCACCCTTCCATCTTTTTTCTTGATAGAAACTAACGGTTAAATTCATTTCCTTTCATGTAAATGAAGCTAGAATTAACTATGGATAAATATGCGGCGTTTCACATATTAAAGTTGTAATTCTTCTCACGTGAATATGATGAAAAAATACATAGTAAAATATTTATAAAATGTTCACATAGTTTGTATCTTAAGAAGCGAAAAACGTCACATAAATTATTTATTTTTTATTTTTTTATATGTAATATCTAAATATGTTACTTTCATATTTTAAAAAAATACAGTAACTAGTGTTTATCAACAAAAATAAAATAAAAATAGACTACTTTCATACTTTAAATTCCCTCATTGTCTAGGAAATAAAGAGAAAATTATACATTTTTTTCTTATAATATTCTGTTGCTTATCTGATCAGTAATTATAGAGAGCGAAAAATATTTTACTTGAAATATTTTGCTCACTTTTTACGGGTCATCCTGGCTGCTGCTGTGAAGTTGAGGATGAAAGCCTCTCTTCCTGGCTCATTCAATTTAGTTAGGATTGTCTATTACTACTATAAGCTAAGAGAAGAATGGGAGCAAACAAAATAGGGAATTTGTAGCTTGATCAATCGTTAGCTTTTTTGACAAAAACTAATTAAAGGATGAATCTTGCCATTTTTAAGATAATTGAGAGATGTTTTTTGTTCATTGTGAATTTGTGATAGTGCAAGGATGTGGTTTAAACATAGAGTATCGTTGAGGGATGTTTTTGGCCAAAAACTCTCTGTAAGTTTTACAAATTACAATGAGTATTTCTCTTTACCATCAAATCACAAATTACTTGTTGCCCTAAAACCAATATAGATTAATGCCCATCAAAACAATAATTAAGGTATTTCAAAGGCAAATAAAATAAGTGATAACCATATATATCTTTAATAAAACTACATAAACCCCAAAAAACAACCACGGGAAGCAAAATGCAGAAAACATCGCATGACCCACCATATTTGATACTTAACTGAAACGAATTGAGATAAGAAACTAAAAATTTCCTGATTTTTCGAACTGGAAACAGTGGAGAAATAGGGTTAAAAGTAAGATACCTTTAGTTTGCTGAAGAAAATGGAGGAATCAGCTTCAGATTTTTCTGCAGAGGAGAGAGAGATCTGAAGGACGGGTTGATTTGGGCGATAATATGAGTCGACTTGGAACGGGTTTAAATTGGGCCTCAAATTAGATATTTACACAAAATGCTCTTAAATCCACTATTTTATATTCATAAATTACTACAAACTATTCACATCTTCTTTTACCCCTTAATTCTGCAGTATAATCCTATTTGATTAAAAATCCCTAGAGCTTTCTTGCTTAAATTGTAACTTCAATATCAATTCCAACATGCAAAATTTATAGTTGGTAAACGTTTCCTTATTATAAAGCACGTTTCAGAAAAATATATTTGAAATATGAAATAGACTAATATAAAATATTATTATATGAATGTATCATCTTCGTTTGACATGAAAAGTAAAATGAGTAGAATTTGAATCTGCTAGTTTAGATGAGTGACTTTTGGCTTCGTAAACATATCTGTGTTCTTGTTTTTCCTCTACCAATGAGCTGAAAACGATTCAGTTGGATTGTAAAAGAGTTGAGTGATTTAATAAAACTTACTTTTGGAGTAACAACGATGCCCCATAATTTTGAAAAGTGTATTTGATCAAGAAATGTCTGACATTAATCATTATCATTAATTGAATTTAAAAGATACAATAATATTGCACTGGGAATTTATTTTTATAATTTGAGAAAAAAAAAAGTTCAACTTCTTTTTGTATGAGCCATAAAAGTAGCTCATTTTTCTAGATGAAGGAGAGAATAAATTTTGTCCACTGCCAACCAAACGGAGGGAGAGAGGAAAACGCTCCGTAAACTTATATTAGTCGGATCAATGAAAATTTCATGCATTCGCTGCCGAAATTCCAGGAATGATTTCACATGTCGAAATTTAAAGTAACAAGAAGCAACCAATTTTAATCCATCCAACAAAGCAGCTCAACACCATTTCAAGTAAAAGTAGAATTAATCATCTCATCATCATACATTCGATACAACTATCCACTCTGTTTTGGCAAGAACTATATGCTTTGCCACCCTGAAATATGGGACATCCAAAAGAATGATTTACTTCATGGAGCATCGCTCAATACAACGATTTGTGTGAACTAATTGCTACTCTAGCAAAATTGTCACCCAGAAATGTGGGATCTCGAAAAGGATGAAGTTTCAAATGAATCACATTTTTTTACGTGAAAACTGCTGAGCTGATCTAACTTGGATGTCTTTCGTGAATACATTTGTAACAGCAAAAAGCATAAGGACAAACACAACTTGAGCACTCATAATTCCGAAATGGCTAATGCTGTTGCCAATTTCCATCCAGCTTCCTTTATTTCGGACCTATTACCAATCAGAAAACAAGTAAGATGGATCCTAACCATGATGAATCCCCAGAATCATGTTCCTGGAGATAAAACAGTCAAAAGCATGAAAGAGAAAAATTCAAAGCTGTTGAAGATTATGACAGAGAAGAACATACTGGTACTGGGAAATGGGAATCCTATGTTTTTCAAGCAAGACACATTGGATGGAAAATTGGTGGAAAAACATATGAGAATTGCACCATAGGAGGAATAAGAGAGTCTTACCAGGAAGAAGAAATGGATTGTCATTACATCAGAGCACAAGATCACCAGAAAATAGCATCCCAACAATGGAACTTGCACCAATTTAGTGATTGCACTAAACGCACATCTGCAGTTAATGCACAACAGAAAATAAAAGTCATCCATGGTACACAACTGCAAATAAGGCTAGACAAGATATGCTAAAGCTTATGGGAAGATAAGGATACCTTGACCCAATGGATCCCAAATGACCAACAAACATATGATGTAAATGTAGGTAGATACAAAGACAGTTTCCATTGGCACCAGAATGAAGATGGGACAACTATCTTTAGAGTTTCAATTAACTTACCATATAGTATTAGCCAACACTTATTTTAAAACAGGGAATGCACTTAATATCTTTTAAGAGTGGAGTAATCATGACCAAATAAACTTCATCCATACTAGAAGAAATAACAGGGCTACATGTAAAGGCTGCAAGGTGATACCAAGAAGAAACCCAACCACCCTACATAGAAAGATGGTGTAATACCCTGTAGATTTCTACCCTCTAGTTATGGCTAACACAACTAATAATGTGGTTAAGGTGCCACAAGAGTGTTCAACACTCAAAAGTTGTGTTTGGAAAGTAATATGGATGTTTGGACAATGAGGAGTGGATTAAAGCAAGTGGAGAACAATTTGGAGTTGGAAATAATTTGGATATTTTCGTGGGAAACAGCAGCCACCGTAGCAGCGGTCGAAATTTGGGCGCTGCAACTCTTCAACAATATTTTCTAGTTGTTCCAGGCTGAGACGAGCATCTCAACAGGTGAAAGTTGAGCGCTGCAACAGGCAATCCCTGAAGCCAATATTTTAAATATGTAAGAGGGGTAGCAAAACAACCCCCAAGCCCTAGAAACTCCAAGACAAGATTTCCACCACAATCATTGGATTACAGTAGTTTTCCATCCAAACTGTTAATAAGGAAAATTTGCAAGTTGTACTTACATGACAAGTATGAATGGTATCAACAACTTGAAAATAAGTAACGCCGCCATCAGAAAAGGCTGCAAAAAACAGGAACAATCCCATATGTCACCATATGCAAATGAAAGGCAAATAAGGAATAAATGATTCATAAACAAGGATGTTCAGTTCCACTTACACTGAAAATAGTGATGAACCGATACACGGAGGAGATCTCAAAACTTGCAATACTTGCAAAATTACCAGTTCCAAAGAATGCAATATTGAAAAAAACCATCTAAAAAGAAGAAATTTCATCAGCAATTTAAGACACTTCAATACAACTATTTGGATATATGCAAAGACAACAGAGCTAGATGCATACCCACAAAGTGTTAAACTAACAAGGCTAAAAACAATGTCACTGCCATTCTTTTTTCCATAACTACAACATCATTAAGAAAAACAGATCGTAAAACTTACAAAGGTTAATGGGATCCTCATATCGGATAACTCCAGACACCTATTATTGTCCTCCATGGATTTGACTGGAGCTGATGAACTGAACTTGCTTATATGGAGATAAGCATTTTCCGCCAGTATCCATGCTATAAGTGCAAGACTGAGAGCACCATAGAAGACTGCTTCATAGCTGCAGGAGATTCAAAATCTTTCAAATTCTGACTCATAATGTTATAAAAATTGAACTACTCCTAGCCTAAGCCACACAATGATGGAGATACCCGATTGATAGAAGCAGGAAGGGAGGTGCAACGCCAAGGAAAATGGAAGTCAGCCTAGACAAGAGACCAGTAGCTGAAAAGAGTGGGAGTATCATCGAGAAGCCTAAAAAAAACAAGTCAAATGATAAATACAGGGTTGTTGAAATGTTCACAAAGAAAACAAAATATGTGAAATTTCAGGCTGAAGAACAGTAAATAGTGAAAGGAATAGTTATACTAAAACAAAATTAGTCAGGAAAAACTTCATAAAAGTTTATCATTAAAATGAACCAAAAGAGCCTGAAAAATGAATGCAAGAGTAACAATGGACAGTCTGACATGCAACAAGGTGATACATTACCATAAACTAGTAGATGTTTACCAAAGATATTATTTCTTTATGACAGGATATAGCCTAGTAATTATTCATAAAATCACATGGAAGGAAGTTGTCATTGAAGTCTTACAATCTCTTTGTAATCTGTGCGGACTTACAAATGATCTACAATCTCTTTGTAATCTGTGCAGACTTAGCAAAGTTTGGATAGCATGCCTTTTATTAGAACAATTATTAAGAAAATGTAAAATCTCACCACTTTGAATTCACTGTTTAACATCCCATTGCATTAACAAAACAAACAATTCAAGGAATAAATGGGTGTAAAGGCTACATTAATTGTGTTCATAGGACATCCGAGAACAATTCTAAGACTGAGCTACACTAGCATACGGATAAAAGCAAAAAAGAATACCAGCAATGGACCAATTCACCAGTTGGTGGAGGACTAACAATTCCTGCTTCTCTGTTCTATGAGTAGTTGAAAGCCAAACCATCAGAGATGCCAAGCCAACCAAAAGGATCTACTCCCAACGAAGAAAAGAAAAATTCCAAAATCTCTCAGTAAAAGCTTAAGATAATTTAGACAAGACCAAAAGGATCTACTCCCAACGAAGAAAAGAAAAATTCCAAAATCTCTCAGTAAAAGCTTAAGATAATTTAGACAAGATTGCTCATAAACGACATTGCTTACCTGCAAGTGAAAGAGCAAGGGGAACTTGAGTTTCTTCGAGTCTTGTGCAACAAGACTAAGCCAGTATCTGTTATCTTTAGCATGCAATTCCGCATATCGAAGAACTATGCCAATTGTGATAATCATCACCGCCCCAGCAACCCTACATACAGAAGTTCAGTACATCAAATTCAATCGACCTACTACAAGTCGATCTGCAAGTTAAGATATTCAATATGAAGTTACTTACACAAGCAGGGTATTTTCTGGAATTTGAGGGGGCATGAGAGTAAAAACCGACAAAAACCAACATGCCAGCCATACAAAGAATGGTACTCCAGATCTCATAGGTAATGATCTATACAGATAAAAAGGAACAGAAATCCCTGTAGTTAAGAAACACCAAGTATAGAGCTTTCTATCTGTGAAGCTCTTAACCTGTAAGGAAACCACACACAATGATTAAAGAATCCAGATGGTCAAGAACAAACCCACAGCTGTCTAAAGGAACATATATAGACTAGGAATAGAGCCTCACCAGAAGCTCAAGAATGATCACGGAAAAAACACCAGTTGCAATGAGTTTAAGATAGTAATCATTAACTCTCCCGCACAAGTATCTGCAAAATGCCTTGAGAAATTGATATTCACTAAATATTTGTGTCCATAGAAACATTGTCATCACGACGTATGCGTGATAAAGGGGAGGAGATTTTTCAACCAACAGAAGAGTGCACACTACTCCCATCAATAGTCCTCCTAAAAGATGTATCTGCCATAGAAAAAGAATATAAGCAAGAACTTGGGAATCAATTGGTCAGATAACAATTCTTTCTAGTATCAAATTACGAATGATTATCAAGAATATCCATCTATTTTTGTGGGAGGAAGACACGTGTTGTAATAACATCAATTTCTAAATGCCAAAATAGTATAATAAGAAAAAGCATGAATACATCAATAGAGGACCGTGATAATATAAGTTTTTAAGATTTTCCCTTATGAGAAGTCCCTGATGAACACTTGATTCAATCAGTGGTATCAAAAGCGAAAAGCGTAAAAAAAACTCTAATGTCCGTTGGGTCTTTAAGCGCAAAGAGCAAATAAAGTGTGGCTTTACTGAAAAAGATGCAAATGGATACAAAATATATATATGTTTAGTCCAAGACTAATATTATAAGCACGAATAACAAATATATGGACAAAGACACTGAAAAAAAAATTCAATAAAGTGAAATATTAATTGTTTAGTGCCGCCTCTTCAAGAACCACTCATTGGCAAGGTTTGCTCTTAGATTTCAATTTCTTTCCTTAGTAAGTCTTAACTTCCTAAAGTTTTGGTGGAAAATCTGCTCCTCCCACTTACAATGCATAGATAAAGTGATTACGGTCTCACCTTTGAACTTTCTGGAACAATGAAATAGATTATCTTTTACGATATAGGAACATGTGTAATTTTGGCATATCAATATTTGTCACTAGATGTACTCTATCTCAAAGAAGTAGCAAAACAATGGGACAACCCTTTGTATATCTCCGCTTCGAATTAAAATCATACATCAACAGTCAAGATAATTTTGTTGGTTTTAGTTTGGATAGAGAAAATTACTTGAACTTGCACAACACAAATACTTTTCATGCATAAATGCTTTTATATGTCAATTTCCTCCTCCCTTTTTCCTACTAATCTATCATACTCTCAACACCAAACAGACATATAATTTATTTTGAACCTTCCCTTTACAACCCTCATCTAACCAACACACACAAAGAAATACACAACAGCACGTGCATATAGAGTAAAACAGGTACCTTAACTGTACTTCTTGGATTAGGCACTTGCTCCTTGCTAAAAATATTTGCAGATAGGGATGTATAAGATTGCAAGACATGGAGTATCACATAGATCATCCAACCAACATAGCCAAGAGTGATTACAGTCATCAGCATCAGCCAATCATATGTCTGGAAATAGTGAAGTCCTTGAAGTGCCAAGCTCCTAAGCTGTTCAGATAGTTTCATTGCAGTTTCATACTCTTTGAGAGAAATCAGTTGCTCAATTTCACGCAATAGTGATGAATAACTAGCCAGGGGCTTGAAAGGCTTGATGTATAATGAGGTCGACTGCTTTAACTCTACATATTTGTCAAGGATGCTCAAAAGATGAAATGAAAAATCAAGACTGTTCTTCTTAGTATTTTTAGAATGTGAAAACAGGACAAGCCCCAGACCTCAGTTACATTGATGAAGCAGTTTGGAATGACAGCATAGGACTTAATTTTATCACTTTGCCCCTCTATTGGCCTAAGAATTGGTAACTTGTCCTAATTCTGATATATGTTATACTTCAATTGAAATTGTTCTACCAGACTTCTATTTTGACTGATATTTTCTTTTAATAAGGTTCTACGTTAACTGGCATTTAAAACTCTGAAAGGTGTGCATTGCAACAAAAAGAAAATTAGGAAATAACATGTAAGATTAGTGAGGCAGAATGAAATTAGAAGTGAAAAACAATCTAAGTTATAGGGAAAGATACGTGACTTTCGAAGGAACTGATTGAGGATTTGCTTCGTATTGGCTAGCACAGCTTCAACTTCTTCTGCCTGGACGTAAAAGTGATTGTAAGACCTGCATTCGATCTCAATACAAAGAACACAATAGTGCCAAAGAACCAGCAAACCAGTATATCTCTCCCAATCCATAACACAGTCGTCACCGTGCAAAATAGACAGGGAACTTATAGTAATGCAGCTACCTTGCTCAGATTCATGTACTGAAGAGGCAGATTGCCAACCGAGTTGACAGGACATGGCAGACCAAGAAGAGTGGACTGCAATTTTTAGAGATCATATCAGAGTCGGACTTTAGAAGAAGTTGATATGATAGAAAGGCACTTCAAAGATAGGACTTTCAGAAGAGGACAAGGTAATCGACCATCAGTGGTGCTATGTCAGCTTGATTAACATCCAACCTCGTCATGCCACTGAGGCCCCATTCTGAGGGTGTTTCTGTATCATGCAGATGGTCATCAATAAAGCGATCAGTATTTTCGTGATGGTCACTGTGGGAAATTGGCAAGGGATTCCCAACACCTGCACCCCATGCTACAAGAGGTGTGTCCGTGTTTGTTGGGTGTCCGTCTCCATGACTCCCTGTACCAAAAATTGCTATGAATCAATATGCTACATTACACTGTAGTTGCTCAATCACAGAACAAACATAGTAAAAGATCCAGATAATTAAACACAAACATCACTTGCTGGGAAAGTGAAGAATTTTTCTATCATGAAAACAGCTTAACTTGTGTGCATAGTGTACTTATCAAATGATCGTATATATAAACTGTTTTCTGTGCTGTGTTTACATGGTCAAATGTCTATTACACTCATTAGGAAATAGAAAAACAATTGAGCGTCAATTCAAACCTTTGTCACTCATTCCATGATCTGCTGTAAATATATATGCAGTCTGATTGTCTTTGAAGTAGTCCTGCACAAGATTGTAAACCTTTTCCGCTATCTTGTCAACCACTTTAACATTATTTAGATAGATGGATGAAAAGGGCTTATGTGCATGACCGTTGGAATCACAGCCAAGCAGATGCAGAAAAACAACAAGTTTGTCTTGTTCTAGTAGCTGCTTCAATTTTGGGTCTTTATTGGAACTATTCAAGAGGTTCTGGAATTGATCGAATGACCACTCATCCAAAAAAGAAGCATCTGCATGTAAGCACTAGCGAACTGATGAATTGGTATTTGGTTAACAGACTAGCAAGAACCAAAAAGTTGGTGGCTACACTGATTGTTCCGAGGAGAGGAAATCAGGGCTCTACCAAATGAAACATAATATCATTTTTGTAATCACATAACCTTGTGAAAACTACTTGCATGTAATATATATTTAACCAAAACGGATACTTAAAACTGTAACGCACCAGTTGCGAAATCCTCAAATTCATGTGGATACGAATTCCAAGTGCTATGGGGCAAGGCCCCACAGAATATGGGAACAATATCTGGGCTACCATAGGAAAATGTATGTCGGCTCTGATTAAATACTGAATCAAACTCAACCGGATTTGCCTTCCAACCTGCAAAATTATTGAGCTTGTTGAGGTTGAGAGGCAGTTGCTTAAACAAGTAATTGCGTATACTAATGCACTTCAAGAAATATATAAAAGCCTAACCTTTAGTGACAGCACTAGGATCTTCATAAAACCCAGCAATTATAGCAACATGTCCAGGCCTAGATTCCGTTGGAGGACGAGCATGAGACACTCCCCATCGACCTTTTTTCCTAATAATGTTCCTCAAGAATGGAGCTCTGTAACCTCCCTCTGAATCCGGCTCGTAAAACTTATCAGCCCGTAAACCATCGGCTGCAATTTATCAACAAAAAAGAAAAAGCAATCACCCACTGGCCAATTCAATGTAAGAAAAATAAAAACATGAGCTGAAAATATTTCATTGTGTCAAATCGTCGAGCAAGTCGTGTGCAAGTGCAACGCACCAACCAGAAGAACAAGGCGCTTAGCTGGGGCACCGATACGAGGTGGGACAGGGTCCATTCCATGAACAATAGGGGTTTTGAAGTAAATATCGAAGATACTTAACATGTACACTGCATGAAGTACAACCCCAAGAACCACCAGCCATTTCTCTTTTCTGCTCAGCCATTTCTGCTTACTCCGAACAGTATTAATGGCGGATCTCCGGCCATCTCTCTTTCCGGCTCCCAAGATCCCATCGGTCCTCATGACCTGCGTATCTGCTATCAGTTCTCCGTCTTCCAATTTCCAAGTTGGTCGATCTATGGCGGTTCTTTCTGTTTGATGTCCCAACTGTAGTTCAGATTAGTTACTAATTAACAACTCTGTTAAACCCAAAATTCCAGTAATTATTGTAGTGATTTTGACCAATTCTGCCAACACTAGCGGTTATATTTGGTATAGTTTATTATTCAAGGATTACCCAAATTTTCATTTATTTGTTTTTGAGAAAGATTCAATGCAAACAATGACAAAAAAAAAATTCTATATACAAGGATCCTAAATGAAATTGTCATCAAAGCCTTTGGTTTGATACTTGTCTTTTTCTTAATATAATTAGATAATTAGAGAGGACAAACTTGGGAAATTATGTTGTCCTGTTAGACGTAAGAACTGCGATACAAATTATTTTATTTTTTTAAAAAAATAGAAGTGTTTTTTTGTTAAGAGAAGCAAACTGTAATGGCAGATAGTTTTATTGTTTCATATTTTGATCAATAAGACATTTGGAAGCTTTCAAGCATGTTGAATTTATATATATTTCTAGATATGTGAACAAAATAGCTGAGGATATGTTTTTCCCAAGTTGGATCATTCAGGATACAAAAGATATGTTTAAACTATATATTTTGTTGATACAATAATAAAAGGGGTTATGTTTCGGGAAAAAAAATCAGCATTACTTTGGGAGAATGCTCAATTTTACACAAGCTTTGTCAACTTATTACCACAATCTTGCCCACGAGTTTGAGGTGATTTTAAGTTCTTTTTTCAAATAAAGAGACAACGTCGTGTATTTGTATTCATAGACATAATAAAACGCAAGCAAACTGACTATGGCATCCACTGGAAAATGGACACTGAGTGAACTTGAATTGACATGATACAAATACACCTTAACTGATAACAAGAAAACAGACACAGGTCACACTTCAACAGCAACACATTAACTTGATAATCTTGAAACATTGGAGGATCGAAAATCCAAGTGTCAAACTCTGTGTTTGAGGAAAAAAAGAAACATGGACATGCCAATGCTCAGAAAACCAAGCAATATTTGCTGAGTCGAAACTAATCCATTTGGTGATGCATTAGAGTTGTCTGAAGGACCCCCTGGAGTTGGAGTAGGTGCTCCTACTTGTTGTGCTCTCACAGCTAAATTAGCCATGAAGATAAGCATAATTGCTGCTACAAAAACAAACCTTTGGAGGGCCATCTTTGCCTATTTGAAGGAAATTAAGGTGGTTGTTCGAAATCTGCTTGTCCCAGGTTCTCAGACAAGCTATTTATAGGAAAATGCATGCCCTTCACAATTGTTTAATTAATGGAGTTGCTGGCATTAGAAATAGACGATTCCTAGCAAATTCTTCTTGTCCTTTTCGATAGTAAAACTCTTGATAATAGACAAAAAAATCACCAAGTGGCAGAAGCTGATGACTTATAATATCGAATTTATCAATTAATCAAAGGCTGTTTACTGGCCTGATAATCGATCGATGTCATAGACTCATTAACAATTGAGAAATGAGCTACTACTAGTTACCATTTGGATCGATTCCTTGCCAACATAGAGTAATTTGGTACAGTTGCTACTCGTATTTTGGGTTATCCAATATTGTAAGTTGTAACTTGTCCATTTGGGTCAGTTTTCAATAATCAAGTTTATCCTCTTGCTCTTGACCTTAAGTTCAAATCAAGATGCATCGAGGAATAAACTAATTTAACATGACATTCCCTCCTATTTTGGCCTGACTTGCAAGTATTATGACTCCGACGGCACATAAGAAATACCTCTCCCTTTGTATACCACTTGTTTCAAATAAACAAATTGATTCTGCTGCTCATTAGTAATTCACAAGTGTTTTATACGTTGTGGGAAGGAACATCTGCTAGGGGAAAATAGATCGAAGAACTGCATAATACAATAATGTTACAGATATAGGCTTACTGAAGTAGTGAACTACTGGCATCCAAGTAGGGAAATAGAGACATCTTAAGATGCTCGTGAAAGATATCAGCCTATCATGTCTCTGAACTCTATAATCCACCCCTTAGCTAATATCTTCTTCATCCTGAAAGCTCAGATTCAATGTTTGCAACTTGAAGCCTGAACCTTGTATTGTTTCAACCAAACTGGAAGCCACCCCTGTAGCTTGTATTGTCGTTTGCTTTGTTAACTACATCAAATAACAAGAGAGGTTAACACAGAATCAAGGATACACCATCTTTCATTTCTTGGTTCTTCAAATGCCTTATTGAAGTTCTGAATGAAGAAAATAGAGACATGTCTTTAAATGCTTCTTATATTCTTCGGTAACAGTAAGTTTAGAGGACAATTTTCACCATAATAATGATTCTCTCTCGTTCTCTATTCATAAGAAGGGAAGGTGATTTCTCTTGATTTAGGGCAACACTGGGAGTTCTTTCTTACCTTAAGCCCTAACCTCATCAATTTTCTAAGGTCTTATATTGGATGCACAATTAGATGATCAAGATCCTAGACACCCACATATCATTTCCGGCTCTGTTCTCTGCAATGAGATCCCAACTTTCATGCCACCAAGGATACTAATATGCACTGAAGGTGGTAAGCTGAAATAAGGAACTCAGAATTGAATTCTGATGGAAATAGATGGTAACTTTACTTTCCACTTTTTTATGCTTGATCTATGTAGATGAAATTCTTACACTTTTTGGGAGTTGAGGTTATTTGTATGCTAGGGGAAATAGAAGCTTCAAAGGATAGCTTTGACACTATTAGATTTTCTACAGAATATTTTAAAGATTAAAATGTAATAAGTACTTTAACAACCTTCTTTTCACAAATAATTATTTTTCAGGTTACTTTTGAAGAACTAAAAGTTTATTTTTCCCTCTCCATGAAAAGTTAAAGGATATTGTTCATTTAGATAGACTGTTACTATCATTTATAGAGAAGCTCCAAACACAAAAAGGCAGCACAAGATAGTCCACCTGGAAGTTGTCCACTATATTGCATATTGAATTTAGGAAATTTATAAGGAACCTCAAGCATGCTTCAGAGATTTAGTACTTTAATGTATCTCTAAGGTGCATTATGCTGACCGAGATGTAAACTTTCTACAACAATTTTTCCTGTAACAGAATAGGCTAATGAGTCATGTAAGAGAAGCATTATATATGTGAATCACCTCGACACTTGCAATGCCCTCGACAACTTGAATTTTGAGACCTGTAATGCCTTCAATATCCTGTATACATATGGACAGATGATAAAGGTCAAACTACAACTACTTTTTTTTCTTTTTTGATAAGGCCAAACTGCAAGTATTCTTCAATTCCAATTATTAGCTAAAATCTGATGTTTTGGAAGAGAGATGGAGAAAGAGATATAGCTCTTCATCAAACAATCACAAAATCAATAGTTCTCTCTTGCAGCTTCTGAATACCAAGAATCGGATGAATATCTGTACCTGTTCTTTGATTCTAGATTATAAGATTTCAGATATGCCTAGTTCCAAAGAAAAAAAATAGTTTAAATCCATCAGAAAGATCAGAACGTTTTGCTTTCTCTAATTTGTCCTTTAAAGTGTAAAAACCCTGTGTTGTTTATTTCACTCTACAATGTAATAGCGAGTCTTCTGGTGATTCACAAGTAGCATTAAAATTACACAGAAAAATAAAAACTCAGAGTCCCCTGCAACTGCAACTACATTGTATCTCAAATGCACAGACAAGAAATGTCTTTTGTGAAAGTGACAACAAATTAGCATGTACCAGAAAAAGCTTTGAATTTTACACACTGAATTTACCTCTAAAGCGTTAGTCACAGAAGGAATAGCAGCTTCATTCATTGTTCCTTCTGCCTGTGATAAGAAAGGTATAAATTCAGTATACCATTCACAGAAGAATCCACAAGAAGTTTAAGGGGTTACAGACAACTAACAATTTGAAAGAAAAATAAAGCAAAACTAACACATTGAGCACTAATTAGACAATCAATCAATCAATTAATTAACTAAACCTCACTGCCAAACTAGTTGGAGTTGGGCTATACCAATCCTGTATATGCATTCTTATCCGACCCATTTCACTACAATAGTCCAATATGAGCAAGCACTACTAAATACCAGTACTACCAGAATTCTTCATAAATTTACTATGCTTACAGCCTTACACTGAGAATTAACCTCACCCTCCTTCTTTATCCTAACTTAGCGAATTGACATAGTTAGAATTTTTGGATAAAATTAGACACCTCACAAGAACCCATTTCATACAAATATGAGCACAGACTGAAATTCATTACTACCAGATAAACTATTCCTACACTAGGCATCAACCTACTGCAACCCTCTTCACTTTAATCAGAAAATTCACACTGGTTGATTTTTTTGACGAAATTAGAAACTTCACAAGAACCAAGTTCAAACCAATATGAGCACAGACTGAAATTCATTACAACCAAATTAACTATTCCTACACTAGGCATTAACCTACTGCAACCCTCCTAACTTCAACCCGAAGGGTTCACATTGGTTGAGTTCTTTTTTGAAAACACTAGAAACTTTACCAAAATAGAAAAGAAGGGGTTAACCTGAAAGAACATAGTGAGGACGTCGGAAGGGGAGACGGAAACAGAAACAGTCTGATCAGATGTAGTGGGAGCAGCAGATTCTTCTTCGGCAACAGCAGTAGCACCATCTTCCTCATTTGCAGAACATATCCTAGTAGTTCTCAATGGTACCTTCGCTTTCACCGAACTTGGAGAGCAAGAATAACCACCGCAAATGCCACTGTTACTTTGAAACCGAAGGAATTGAATTGGGAAAAGCTGGGGAACTGCATTAGATGAAGAATGGGGAATTTGAGAATGAGATTTAGCTCTGCAAACGGAAAATGCTGAGACGGTCGCCATATT
This sequence comes from Solanum piurae, assembly GCA_029582685.1. Lineage (NCBI taxonomy): Eukaryota > Viridiplantae > Streptophyta > Magnoliopsida > Solanales > Solanaceae > Solanum > Solanum piurae. Next base: position 9,715 of record JAJOOO010018425.1, on the reverse strand, counting down.
TTTTTCCGACGAGTGATTTTTTCACTCTTATCCAGAAGCCAGAATACAAATGGAAGGGAGCTATGGATATTTGGGACAAAATAATGCTAATTCGAATATAATACTACTGGTAGTAGATTATTTCCTCCTTTTTAAATCTCCATATATGATAAATACCAATTATGTTGGATAATATAAAGTATAATTTATTAAATTATTTTCATTTATTAAGACTGTTTTAAAAGATTGAGTAATATTAATAATTTATTATCATTGTATTATTAGTTTAAATATACAGTAATATTTATTTTGTTAACATTGTTAAAACCCACTTGTAGCCAACTCCTGCGGATAAATTTCCTTTCCACATAATTCAAGCAATCCAAGATATCCCATTTAAATTTAAGTATGTATAATAGTACCAGCAAGACAGATTTCAAAGTGCTAGAATATTAACTTTAGAGAACCAATTAATTTTCATTGCAAATGAGAAGAGAATAATCGATTCGAGCAGGGTCCCTAAACAGAAGTTTCTCTAATCCAGATGCGTGCACATAATTCAGATCATATATCTACAAAAAACAAGACGTTGGCTTTAGACCACAAAAGATCCATTATGCATCGGTCTTGGGTGTCATTCATCCTTCCACAAAATCCCAAGCAAGTTGGGGTAGTTGGTGACTTCACAGTATTAAGTTGTTTTCTTGTCACATTCCACTTGAAATTCACCATCTGCAAGAAATTTTTCTTATCACACTTATCACGGGAAAAGAGAGATTTATTTAAGCACAAGAGAAAGACCCTTACTCTTAAGATACACGGCTAAATTTGCCTGGGCATCGGCTTCAGTGTTGAATTCCTGATATGTCAAACAAGTAAAACCCCTCAGAATGAGATGAAAAGATAAAAGAAAGGAACAATCATGTGTTTAGTACATACGTACAAGTTTAGTTTAAACTCTTCATCAAGAGAAATGCGAAACAAAGTGAATTAATAGACCGGAGAAACATGATTATTCACTTCTAGGCTCTAGCAACAAGGTGATGAAACCAATTTCATAGAGCGCATTAGCAAGAAAAGATGAAACTCGTTGCATAAATTAAACATGACATTCAAGCACCCACCACTTGCACCTTTTCTGGTCACAGGAGATCACAGCATTTTCATCATAGAAATAACATGCAGATGCAAGATATAATAAGGACTTCGAAGATCAAAATTCTGATAGACAGGCACAGTAAGCTCTGAATTAGCAAAGAGGAGAAGTTGGCCATACTCTGTAAATATGGTTGATCTGGAATGACAAAAAATGATCTTTAAGCTCTTTCACAATCTTGGATAGCTCTGCCATGTTCTGGTTCTTGCATTTCCAGATTCCTTGAGTCTGTTCCATGATAGAAATTTTTAAAGAACGAGAGATCATCCCCGAAGCAGTTCCAGCAATAACTTAATACTTAATGCAATATAAATAGCACTGCAAGAACACATGATCTCAGAATAAGGTCACACAGGTTACAAGGGCAAGGGCAAGAATAGCTACACTTTTGAACTGGTTTGTGTGTCTCTTAGGATGGAGGGGGTGAGGTGCCATCAAGAAGGAAAGATTATACCAAATGCTGTAGGATCTTTATACTCACTCTCAGATCTGTCACTGCAAAATTTCTTAGGCATTCTGCAAAACAATCAAATTAACCTACACCTTTATTCTCCAGCTCACTTAGGGATGAACAGAAGCAATTTTTCCGAAGACAATGTGGGGATCCAAACTGCTCGCCTACTGCTGCTCATTCTTCTATGCCACGTCATCTCTTAGCTCTGTCATTTTCTAATATAACAGAGAAATCCCCGAGGATCAATGAGACGCAATTCAAAACTTGGTGGATAATGCTTAGCTTTTCCCATTTATTTTTAAAAGCTTCCTTGGATCATTTCTCTCTCTTCTTTTCTTAAAACACTGTTAAGTGTTGAATGTAATATAGTATTAATTGATTTCTAGATTTTATGTAGCTGAATCGACTTTGCCTCGTAAAAAGAAAAGTAATATGCAGAATTACATAATAATAATAAACTCAAATTGGTTTTTATAGTTTACCTTATTCGAGTGCACTTCTAAACCATCTTGTACTCCCTAACATACCCAGTCATGTTCATACACAGTGTGGATTCCACTGTGTGATTTTGGAGTATACACTACAACCAGTGGAGTATACACTAAGATAATACTACATCTACTCCATCCCAGGCTAACTAGGGATGACTTAAGATGATAATACCATAGTCCATCAATAGAGATCAAATTTATCATTATTTGGAATGGTCTACTTTCTGGGGCATCTGTGTATCCCGGGGTTTATGAGTATGTCTCAGACACTCTCAATTGCTAGGACATCAGCGGAAAAAGCTCTTCAGCAATTGCTTTAGAACTCAGTGGTTTCAACAAGTTACTGTAATATATAAATTTGACAAGATATTAAAAGTGGGAAAGCAGAAATAATTGACTAATTTGCTAAAGGGAAAATGAAAATAAAACAAAAACAGAAGTAAGAAGAAAGAGTAAAGAAGACCTGCATGCAGACAAGTTTTGAGTCACCCTTAACTTTTACATGTTTGAAACCTTTCTCAAGAGCATATTTTAGCCCTAAGATTACACCTCTGTATTCAGCAACGTTGTTAGTTGCCACACCCACACCTTCACGCAACCGGAAAACCTACAGAAAAGAACTACAAGTCGAAAACCTGTAAATTTGTGGTGACAAACCACATCTTCTAAATGGAAAGGGAGCATACCATACTTCCATCTGCAGCACGCAGCACAGCACCAGCACCAGCTGGTCCAGGATTCCCCTTTGAAGCCCCATCAAACTCAAGAATGCATGAACACTGCAGGTAGGGGGGCTGAAGGTATCAATTTAAAAAATGTTCCTCCAAGCTAGAAGCAAAGATCACATACAGATAGTAGACATGATATCATGACTTGGAACTGAAGTGCCAACAGAATTAATACACTACAAAATGGCTCAAAACATAAGTTCAATGGGAACCTTTTTTTCTTTTTTTAGCACATAAGAACAAAGTCCAAATAGATTCTTTTACGTTGTTTTTTAATCAAGTACATATTATCTTGTATGTTCTATATTCGGGATAAGTAAACTTGAAAGTTATTTCAACAGACTATTTCTTTTCCGTGTGTTCTTTTTGGCTCCTAATGGGAGTGCTCCTAGTGAAGTAGGTTAGTATGCTGCAAAGACATTTAGGGGTCGTTTGGTAGGAGGTATTAGAAGAGATAGACCATGTATTAAGTATGGTATTATTTAGTACTATGTTTGGTAGGAACTTGGGCCTATGGTATTATAGGATGTATTACAAATACCTTCCATTTGGAGGTATTACCATGAGATAAGTCTATGTAAAGACAAAAATATCCCTCAAATCATTTTAATTATTTTGTTTAATTTGTTTATTTTATGTTTTATATTTGTACTAGTAAATTTATTCAAATAAATGAGCTTACAAATTATTTAGAGAGTGTAGTTTGTTACTAAATAAATCCAATACAAATCCAATACAATATTTGAAATGTGAGTTATTTAATATTACTAATAAAAAGGCAAATATATCACCACATTGTGATCTTAATTGAATGATTATTTGTTGATATATATATATATATAGTAGTTTTCTAATTATTTGTATTTTGAACAATTTATAAAATTGCATACATAGTAAAACTACAACTTACAATTTTTATGTGTAAATGTAGATGATTTATTCAATTTTACTATTGTTTACCGTCATTTCGGTTTTAAAAGTAGATGGTTTATCTTTTTTTTTAAATTGAAAATTGACATTTTGTGAGTGATCAATTTATTAAGATGACAATTATTTATCCTTAAATAATTCAAGTGAAAAATAGCAAACATGACAACAAAATTGTTCAACTGCTAGCTAGTTAGAAGGTCATAGAAAAATAATATTGTCCGACAGTTATCTACCTTGACCCAATTACATAATAATTCAAGGGTATAATTGAAAAGAAACTTTTTATAGAGTTTTCATCCAAACACAAGATGGGGTAGGAAACAATGAGCCAAACACTTAGATAAAAATAAACCCTGCATTACATATCCCTGCAGTACTAACCCCTGCATTACTAATCACTGCGTTATTAATTTTTGTACCAAACGACCCCTTACATTCTAAAATAAACTCAATACAAGTTATGTTGCTCGGACTCTTCAAAATGTTGACGAGAGCATGTCGGATCCTTCAAAAGTAGTGCATTTTTGGAGGATCCAGTGCAGTGTTATTTTTTGGAGAATCCGAGCAACATAAAGTACAAGTAAATTTTGTCACCATCTTCAAACTTTGGACTTTTGCGCAACCTTAACCAACAAAGTTCCACTTTACCCTTCACAGTTTTATTTAAGAATCACTTGGTCCCCCTTGGTTCAGTGGTTGCCGAATCAGAACTTATCAACCTTTTATTTTCCAAATCAGTTCCAATAAGCATCACTTTCCTCACTAGTTTTTTCCATCAGCAGCATAAAGTCAAAACATAGGAGCAAGCCCTTTCCAAGGCTAACACCACCCACCAAATCCCCCCCCCCCCCTAGAATGTCAACACATCTAGATAAAGCAGACAATGACAAGAATTTAAACATATTGATACAAAGAATTATTAGGCAAAAAAATATACTTACACAATATGACGAAATAGGGGGAATTTCTAGGCAATTGTCTAATTTTGCATCTTTTTGCTGACCAGCGGCTGAAAACGAAGGAGATGCAACCACCTCCATCTGAATGTAAGGGAAAAAATCATGTGAATATCAAAGACACTACACACACCTTTTCATAATAGCAAGACTTTCACATGCTGACTCAATTAAATTAGAAAAGTATATTAAACAAAATGGAGGACCGAACAAATTATCACAAGGCAAAGACAAGATTAACTAAAATTTGTGAGTTGAACCATCGATAAAATTGAGTTCTTAGGACAATAAATCAGTTTTATACTAGAAACGATAAATGTGAACCACAACTTCGTTACTAGAAGCAACTACATGCAGTAAACAGGCTTATCCTTGAATTTATACCGCCACTAGATGAGTATCCTCATTTTACTTCAAGAGCTATTGAGGAAACCACCATCCCTATGCCAGACAATTAGTTTCTTATTCCAGGTCGCAGGTTCAAGCCCCACACCATGCGAAGTGAAGCCTGGTATTTAAGTGGAGAAGAGTAGAGGGGCGGACCCATTATCCACCGAGTTTAGAAGGTGGTGATTGGTCCAAAGGGCGGGTCACAAACGGATTTCTCGGTTATCAAAAAAAAAAAAAAAAAACTCAAGCCTAATAATAAACACCATCCGAAATTTCCATCCCATCCTACTTCACAACATGTTAAGGCATTTTAGTAACTGATGATATAGTTGTTTTGATGACTGAAGTTGGGCATAAAGAAAGTATATCAGTTATGAACCTTTCAAGAAAGACATAACCCATCCAATCAATGTAAGAATAATCTGGATTGACCATTAAGAGATTACCTGCATCCTCTTTTCCTGAAGATTCTTCCCGATAATTTTATCTTTCGAAGAGCCAGGTTGCTGCAAAAACAGAAAAAAAAATAAAAAAATCTGCATGCATGATATTGTCCTTAATGTAAAATTGTTACTAGAAAACATGCTAAAGGTTTGGTTTTCTTCAAGCAATTATAAACCACAGACTGCTGAATTTGACAGAGCAAACGGGAACAGACATATCAATAATTGAATGCTAAAACATCTAAGACTTGCAAGTTAGGTATAGCTAAAAAATGTACAACCCGTATTATGTGCACTCTTTAATTACCAGTCAGTGGTCGCAAGACACAATGGAGGAAGTAGTGTCATCGCAATGACAAAGCGAGGAAAAACTAACAAATCGACCAAGTGAATTAACCTATCAACAATATCAAATTGGATCCCAAGAATGTCATATGTAAAGCTACTTGGCAAGTTTCTGTGACCACAAGTAACAGTAGTCAGTTCTGCATCGGAGACAGATCTGACCCCTTTCCACCCATACACCAAATTAGTCTTGAAGCAATATAACATATGGCAGCAGCATTATCTGTGCGCCACAAAAAGTAGGCATGTATGACGTTTTCTCTTTGAAATGCTACCACGTACCACATAATCGGATGAACAAAGATTTTTTTTAAAAAAACAGCAGTTTATTTACATTAAGCTTTTCAATAGTATTCCTCTTTTTTTGTTAGCTTTAAAACAGTATTCATCTCGGTTTGCTCTCTCATCTAATGCAGCAATAAATGATTTCTTTCCAGTTCCAGTCCTACACCTTCCAATTTCTATTTTTCAATACATAGAAATCTAAGTAGATATTCACTTCCTTTCTCATGCATCTTGGCTTAAAGTTCTGCTGGTGGTACAAAATTATCCAATGACATCACTTTTATGTGTCATCCGTTCAAAAATCACCATTAAAGAATCAATGCTAGCAAAATAATATTATTTTAATTTTCTATATACCTAAATATATTTTAGTTAAAAAAAAATCAGAATCTCTTTTACCAAATACGGGCCTCAGCTGTGTGTTCAATAAAAACTGTATAAGCAAAGATATAAAGACACATCATCCCGGAGTAATTCTTCCAGTAATGATTGTCCTCATATGATTGTAGAAGATGGAGTGATATTTTCCTCTTCCAAAACACAAGGCACTTTATTATTTAGAACCTATCCTACATAGGAAAAATTAATCTCATGAGCTCAAAACCATTTCTGCAGCGCCAAAATGTTGTGTCATGAGACAAACTGGAAGGAAAAGACAATAGAGGGCGCTGAAGAGCTATCTCTTATCTCAACAATCAGATGAAAGTGAATCAAAGAGGAACAATGAGATGGATATCATGTCAAAGCGATAAATAACAGTTGCATTCAATATTTGTCCATTTTCTTTAGAAAAAGGAGCTACATGGAAGCACCAGCGCCACACAAAAGAAGATATCAAAGCTAGGCAAAAGACATACACCTAAAGACATAAAAAGTCACTAAATGGAGTAGATTCAACTGGTAACCACTACCACTCAATTGTTAGTAAAAGGTCACTAACTGGAGAATCAATCCTACTCAATTGCTGATAACATAGTTGGAAGATCAAAAGAAGGATTAGTTCAGCCTGACCGCGAACAATCATGCAGTCAGTCAAGGTTGCAGCACACTACTGGGTCTAGATCATGATAACAGAAGGATGGGTATGAAACTTAAAAGCCGGACAATTTTAGCATCCACATTAAGACAAAATTGTCAAATAGATAAAACAAGTACATCTACCACCAGTTCAATAACAGTAAAATGATCAACTTTCTAACCCGAAAAGGGCATGGGATGAGTATCCCAAAGAGATCATCTCGAACATCACTGAAATCCATAGAATACATTGCATTTTTGAGACCATGAGATGCCAAATACTCTTCTGATTGCTTAGCCAGGTGATACCCTTTATAAACACTTATGGCTGGTTCACCAACCTGAAAGATCACAGAAAAAAATAGAAAATATATTCAACAAATGAAGAAAAACACTTGATAATATTATTACTTGTGCTCTAATCAACTAAGCCTCAACTCTGAACTAGAGGGGTCGGCTATATTGTATCCAATTTGCTCTATTTCTTCATCATTGTTAAAAAGCAGTACTCTTCTTATACTTGAGCTCTACATGACTCCAAAAAAGTGGTCCAACAGATAACCCTCTCTAAGGCCCAAAAGCAGAAAAAGCATTAAAGGGAACATACAGAAGATCGTAGCAGAGCTTGTAAATCACTCAGGTTCTTATAGACAGCGATCACATCCCCTTTATGCACGACATAAAAAGCATCCTTTTCGTCCCCCATTTATGTGTCCAACTCCAACGCGTTTACTTGGCTTTGCAAGTTACTCCACCACTGTATCAACACGACACAGTATTACTTAGTAAAAACACGAAAACAAATACTAAAAGTCCAAATTCCACTAAAAAAAAACTCCATTCTAGACTCACTGAACAATTTTCAGTATACATATTACCCTGCATGTATGATCAGTTGCAGTTAATATAGTACCAATTACCATCTCAATTAGGGCTTTTTTGTATTGAAAAAAAATCGTATTTCAGACTCAAAGATAAACGAATTAGGGTTTCTGAAAACATAGAAAAGTGAAAGAATACAATGAAGATTCTTACCGAGCAGAGGAAGAGAGTGAAGGGAGTAGTTGGGACTTGGGGAGAGAGAATTGGATATTTTTGCCAGCAGCTCATCTCAGGTCTTAATAGTTTCAGTTTCGTTTAGTCCCGGGTAAACGGGTCAGCTGATTTGGGCTGTCCAGATACGGGTCTTTCCGGCCCAATTATAATTTCTGAATATTAGAGTTAATTAATGTTCTGTCCTTATACTTTAGCAATTACACAGTTATTACTTACTCCATTGGTAAGCTTCCACATCAAAAGCAAGATCTGGAAAAGAAACGACAAAAAGTAAGTGGCTTATGTTTTAGAAATGGAGATGTATTAAATACTGAACAACAATTGCGATTGGTGAAACCATATACAGCACAAGAAGTGAAGAGTGCTATGTTTGGTATTGAGAAATGGAGATGTATTAAATACTGAACAACAATTGCGATTGATGAAACCATATACAGCACAAGAAGTGAAGAGTGCTATGTTTGGTATTGACATCAATAAAAGTCCGGGGCCTGATGGATATGGGAGTGGATTTTTAGAGCAGCATGGAATGTAATTGGTCAAGCTGTGACACAAGCAATTCTGGAATTTATGGAGACGGGGGAGCTCCTAACACAGGTAAACTTCACAATAATCTCTCTCACTCCAAAAGTAGACGCACCAGTGATGGCAAGTCAATTCAGACCCATCTCATGTTGTAATGTTCTGTACAAGTGCATTTCAAAAATGATCTGTCAGAGATTGAAGGAAGCCATAAAAGTGATAGTGGCGAGTAATCAAGCAGCATTTGTTCATTGATTCATAATGTATTAATCTGCCATGACTTGGTGAGGCATTATAATAGAAAAACTACTCCAAGATGTATGATGAAGATTGATCTACGGAAGGCATATGATATGATAAGCTGGGACTTTATAGAGGAAGCTTTAAAGGGTTATAAGTTTCCACGAACCTTTGTGCAGTTGGTAATGACATGTGTTACCACTCCTAGGTTCACAGTCAAAGTGAATGGAGAAGGTTATGGATATTTTGAGGGCAAGAGGGGGCTTCGACAAGGGGACCCTATTTCCCCTCTGTTATTTGTATTAGTTATGATGGAGTATCTTACGAGAATTCTGAGGAGAATGAGTGATCTGGCTGATTTCAAATACCATCCAATGTGCAAAGCAGCGAAACTTACACACTTAATATTTGCAGATGATTTAATGGTATTCTGCAAAGGAGACACAAATTCTATTAAGAGGGTGATGGAAGCTCTGAAACATTTTAGTGTTGTGACTGGCTTGGAAGCAAATTTGCAGAAATCTAACATATTTCTTGCTGGAATGACTGAGGAAGCAAAGCTGAGAATTTTGAATAGTACTGGGTTCTCAATAGGTGTACTACCTATACGGTACCTGGGACTGTTGCTATCTTCAAAGAAATGGAATAAGGTGGATTGTTACCAATTGGTGGAGAAGATTACAAAGAGAATTACCTCAGGTTATTCGAGGCAGCTGTCATATG